>SNQJ01S0203244.1:4232-14572 GCA_010110895.2 Picea sitchensis
AGAAAGCACATGCTGCTTCACACAGTCTGTAGTCAAAGTGATAAAGGAGGTTCAGTCTTGTAGTGACTTAGGAGGTGTCACATGTGAATGTTGGGGGCCTATTAGCCCTTGGTTATGTAAGGAAGCAAATATTAAGGAATAAAAGTGAAGTACGAATTGCACGGAAGGCACATAAACTGAGGAAGATTCAAAGTGGTTAAAGAAGCATAAAAGAATGAGTGAAGCAAAGGAAAATCTAGTCGTTGGAAGAGAAGATAGAGGAAGAAAAAGCATCAAAGAATATGGATTGTGGAAAAATCAACAAGCATAAAAATACATCAACAAGTGCTTTGGAGCACTTCGTAGAAAAGAATGAAATATAGGCTAGCGAAGCCCTAAAAACACGGGTCAAGTGGACGTAGGGTTTTTTATCTAGGGTTTTGACACCTAGACTTTTTCCATGTAATGTATAAATAAAGGTCTAGAAGACCTGGGTTGGGGTTCGTTGACACTTTGATTATTGTTGTTCATTGTTGATTATTGTTGTTGAGAACAATATTGAGTTTGTATTCTGGATCTTCAGCTGGATGCGAAGATCAACCCTGCAGTTGGGTGTGTAGGGGGGGGGGGGAGAGAGAGAGAGAGATATGCAATCTAAGTGCACAGATAAAACTGCATGTTTTCATATAATATATCAAGAAACATAGTTCTATGGACGTATCCCTAGAGAGAGGGTGAACCACGTACACCTTGTTGTTTTTTGTGGTTGATGTTGTGTTATTAGTTATTGATTATACTATTATTGCATTGTTGTGTTAGATCTAAGACATAACTTGTGAAGTAATATTAAGAGTGGTAAATAATATCTAGATTGTTGTGTGTCGTTATCCTAGACCCACTTTCCATTTCCTCTGTTTGTAGACACTAGTGTCCTGCAACCCCCTATTGCTACTTCAGGTGAGACTGCATCTGCTTCACAGGTGTTGTTGAAAGGGCCAATAGTTAGGGCTTGTTGGTGCGTTGTTATAGCCAAACCTTGGGTCTTCCCATGTGCCAATAGTCTTAGATTGTCTTGTTTTCCTCCTTGGTTCTTCACTTATTTGTGGAGTTCCTTCACCTCTTCTAGGCATGCTATGGCTACTTGTAGAATCTACAATGCTTGGAAATTCCCCCTAGACTTGTTCTTCTTCTTCTTTAGCACTTTCCTCATTTTCTTTAGGTAGATTCCATACATAATAACCATATGATTTTCATACTTCATCTACATTTTCATGAAACAACACATCTCTACCTGCAAACACCTTATGATTGCTAGGATCAAACATTTTATAGGCTTTATATTCTTTAAAATAACCAATAAATATGCATTTGATTTCCTTTGCATCAAGCTTTCTTCTATCTTCTTTTGGAATGTGAGAAAATGATTTAGTCCCAAATATTCTCAAGTGACTCACTTCTAGTTTATATCCATAAAAATCTTCAAAAGGTGTTTTGTGCTCTAAAGTTTTTGTATGACTCCTATTCTTTAGATATACAACAATACTTATTGCTTCATCCCAAAAACCATTAGAAATATTTTTACCTTTTATCATACTGCGAGCACATTTAGCCGAGGTTCTATTTTTCCTCTCTGCTACTCCATTTTACTGAGGAGTATGTGGTATTGTAAACTGTTGTTGAATCCCATTATTTTTTCAATACCTAATGCCCCTAATGTATACTCCCCTCCTTGATTTGAACTAAGAATCTTGATGCTCCTTCCTGTTTTCTTTTCAACCATATTCTTGAATTCTTTAAAATATTCAAAGACATCACTTTTCTTTCTCATAAAATAGACCCAAGTGTATCTAGTTCTATCATAAATAAATATGAGGAAATAATATGCTCCTCGAAGAGATCTCGTTTGCATGGGTCCACAAACATCAGTGTGCACTAGTTCAAGAATTTCTCTCTTTCTTTTATCTATATGAATAAGAAACTCTTCTCTATTTTGTTTTCCTAATGCACATCCTTCACATTCAACATGTTCAGTCTTAAACATTGGAATACCTTCTACCATTTCTTTCTTTTGAAGCATCATAAGATCATTATGCTTTAGGTTTCCATAACTTTGATGCCATAACTCTTCCATTGACATAGTTGTGGATTGTAATGCTTTATGATACCTCCTTGTAACATCAATATTATATAGTCCTCCAACTCTAGATCCTCTTGCAATGATTTTGTAGTGATCATGTATGTCATTCACCACAAATTATGAATTAACAAATTCAACTTTTAGATATTGATCTGCAATGTTGGATACAAAAATTAAATTCTTCTTTATGCATGGCACATACATTACATTATGGATTTGTTTCACCTCACTAGTAGGTAAAGTCACAGATACATCTCCATACCCTTTAATTTCATGTGAACTATCATCTCCTAGATTGATCTTATGAACATCATTAATTTTTTCATGATATGTATCAAACCAATTCCCATTACATGACATATGAATTGAAGCACCAGAATCAATAAACCAAGCATTAGCATCATCAGTGTCTGCTGATAAAGAAACATAAAAAACAAACAACTTGAGATTTTTGAAATCATCACATACTCTGACACCTTTATCAACAAAATTTATTGAATGCTTTTTATATTTGGACTCATTAAAATTCCTCCCCCTACAATCTTTAGCATACTTTCCAAACTTACCACAGTAGAAGCATCCTTCATTATTCTTCACATTTATGTTTGTTCTTGGTGGTGCCTCGCCATTATCTAGTTTTGTATGTGGCTTGCCTTCTTTATTTATCCTCCATGGCTTTCCTTTGTAGGGTTGTTTCCCTTTCACCACCAATTCTAGATCTGAATTGTGAGATCTTCTATTGAGATTCTTTCTACGCTCCTCGTCTTGCAGAAGAATACATGTCAATTAATAAAAAGTAGGGGCCTTTTCCCTAGATGCAATACTAGTAATGAACATTTGATATTCATCTAACATGCCATTTAATGTGACAGTGACCAAGTCAGTGCTAGAAATATTCTCACCAATATATTCTATCTTATCTTTCAACTCTTTGATTCTAGAAATAAATTTACTGATATTTTCATTCTCCTCCATCTTAATTGAAAGAAGCTTACTCTTCAAAAATAATAGATGGTTTGTGTTCGTTGTCTCGTACAAACCTTTAAGTGTCTCCCAAGTTTCATGGGATGTTTTTCATTCCCTAATGTGTGGGGTGATATTGTCCTTGATATAAATCCTCAAGAGCACCTTCTCTTTAGTCTCTCCTCACTCCCAACCCTGAACTGAGGCTGTCGGGGCTACTGGTTTTGCTTTGTCTCTATTTTCACTTAAATTTAGTCCACAAATGGTCATAGGAATCCAACATCTCCAAATACCTATTATTTAATTCATAGACCCAAAAATACATTTCCAAAGGGCACAAAAACTATACAACTAGTTATAAAATTGACATGCGCAGAAACACTACAGGAACTGTGCACATGTGCGCAGGCCAAAGAATCCAAAAAAGTGCACATGCCCCCGATGCATGAATGTGTATGATAAAAGTCATGCACTCCTTTGAAAGACACATTTATGGTTCTTGTTGACTCCTCACCCACTTCTAGTTCAACTCCCAAGTCGATTTGACCCTTAAATCTAAGATGAATTTGAGTGCGGGGTTGGTCAAAGACCTAAGGGTGACCTAAATGGCCCCTTGTTCACACTAACGACCGGTTGGATAATGCCTCAAATATTTTCTATGAAAAGAGGCCATGGGTGCAGTATGAATTCAAGAATATCATTGTATTGTTATGCTGCCTATATTATCCTATAAGGAACCTCTTTCCTTCTTCGAGTATACTAGAATCATCTCATTAATCTATTTAGCTCACCTCTTGAGGGAATTAGCTTGGATTTCTTCTCCATTTACTTTCTAGTTTTCCATTTGTAAGAAGATCTCTCACATAGGGGAATCAATAACCCTCCCTTGGAGGCAGAGGGGATCCATAAGTCCCCCTTTTTCTTTGGTGTTTGCCCACTAATATAATTTCTCCATTAGTGGCATGAATATTGGTCAATTGTTTAATTTATTTTGGTTCTAATTTCCTTATGCATTTTATTTTTGTTATTTAGTTGTTGTTAGCTTAGTTGTTTGTTTATTTCATATGATTGAGTCATTTTATTCATACACTAACCTCTACCTATATAGTAGTCCCAACCAGACTTGCAGGTGACCTTCTTTTGCTCATTGGAGTGATGAAAAATGACACAACAGATTGGTGACCATACCGGGGATAAGGTATCAATTTCCTCCCTATTTGGGTTGTTTGAGCACTTATTTTTAACTCATTTTCGTTGCAGGGATCATAACCGGCCTAGCCTGACCTGCAAAGAGCTTGATTTGGATCTAGAAGAGGAGAGTTCCACTTAAACCCCCCCCCCTGATGCGTATCAGAATGTGCGTGGGTATTTTGGTCCACAAACATGCATTCCAAGCATTGTGTGCCCACAACATTGTGTTTTTCTGTGCATTCTATGCATAATGCACCCAAAGGTCTTCTGTTCATTGTGCACTTTGAGCATTGTGCACCCACTGCACCTCTGTCTAAACTGTGACCCGCGCATCTATCCAGAATCTTGAAATTGTAAGAGTTTTTTGTGATTTTTGAAGGCCCCTAGCCTTCAAAATATTGTTGTTATGCAATTTGTAAATGCACCAAACTTAGATTCCCTCTCTGCATGAAGGGTTAGTCAAAACGTAGGCACTTAGGAGGTTAAAAAAAACCATATTTCTCTTCTTTTTATTTCATTTTCCACATGGATGGCTTGGTTTGATTGTAAAAGTTAAGTTGAAATCATTTACCATCACATATATAAACACTTTCATTGGGACCAGAAATCAAACTTCAATAATTGAGTATTCTCTTCTCTCGCACCATAGAGAGATCTTGAGAATCAAAAAAACGTTTGAGGGAAGATTTCATCTCCCTTAAAACAAAAATATTTAGGAGAGGACAAAGCCCCCCTAGGGATCCTCTTAGTTTCTTTAAAAAAAAAAAAAATCTTAAATTTGTAAGGTCCCATACATTCCCACATGTTGCAAAGATTAGGAGAGTATTTTAAGCTACTTTGTTAGGTTACATGACTAGGGGAGTTTAAATATTATTGTAAAGACCCATTTATGCCCACATGCTCACAATCTAGGATAGTTTTTTGAAATCTTTCTTAGATTAAAACACATTAGGGCGTTTAAAGGATTGGTAAGGACCCATGTGTCCACATGCTAGTTCTCTAGGGACTTTAAAATTCCGCAAGGTTGTACCAATGACATCTAGTAAGATAGGTAATCAAGAATTGTAAAGACCACACGAAGTCCACATGTTGCAAGGTGACATCTAACTTATTAAAAATTTGGCAAATTTTATCACTTGCTCACACACAAAGTCACTACTCACTCACATAATTTCATCTTGGATTTTGGAGGTTGAAGTAGGTTTCCTCCAAATGGATTCTTAAACATCCCACTATTTCTTGAAGGAATTATCCACTCCCACTTAATTCAAACTATATTGGTTTACACCCCCAAACTAAAAATTTCTAAAAAACTCACTAAGCTTTCCTCCACAGGAGGAACCAAAATAAATTTTTAGTCTAGGTAGGATCTTGGGGGTAGGCATCCAAATAACCCCCCATTATCTGGTTCTCACATATTCAAACATTATAAGTTGACAAATAGGGAACTTTAAAATCCTCCAAGTCAAGTGTTCCTAACACCATAAGGAAGGGAGATACCGGTGAAGGGTTGAAGGCTGAGGCCTGGTTGTTCTGTGCGTCCCCCCTTGAGGCACCCACCTCTTGGAAGGGATCCAACCTGTGATCCATTTCTGAGGCCGGAAATCTAAATGTCGCACTTTTACCAAGGTACCTAGTGGCCAATTTTAGGACATCTACCCAGGTGACAATTGTGAGCTACAATTGCACCTTCATCAGATTTTGTGTGGCTATTGGGAAATATCACCAGTTCTTTCGGGATATGCACCTTGTACCGCTCATTATAACTGATTATTTCATCATTCTCTAGTTCCTCTTCCGGTGGCTTCATACCCCACTGTTGAGTGCTATTGGAAGGTCTAGTGTTATTTGAGAGAAAGGAATTTACGTCTCTATAGGACACGAGCATTAGTTTTCTTTGTTCTCCCATGTAGACAAAATCTACCTACCCACATGTATGCTTCTTTTCAATTGATTTATGTATGATTCTCTCTTGATTACATATGATTGTGAGATATATTGTGAAGGACCATATTATACAAGTCTCTTATTCATTTGCTTCTCTCATCACTATTTGGCACACATTCCACTTTGCTAGTCAGACATCATAGGGGACCCACAGAATCCCCGTCGTTCCAGATGCTTGAAAAATATCCCTCATATCCTAGGAGGATTTTCAAGTTTCACCAACTCATCGGCCCAACCATGTCACACACCTATGAGTGATACCATTTTGGGATCAAATTTACTTGGTTCCACTTCCCAAGGTCACCCATCCACTAGCTCTCCTTCACAAGGAGGCAGAGGGTACACTTCTTCCCAAGGGAGAAGTACACCCGCACCAAACCCCCCTCAAGGGTTAGGTCCACTATCTGCTCACACCATGGTTGGAACTAATCCTCCACCGACATTCCACATGTCGTATTTGGCCTCCCTCAACATACTAGATCTGAGTAAGATACGAATGATCCAATATTTCATGACTCCACATGGCTCACATGCGATTGACCAATATACATAGAGGAAAATATGTATACCTTCACGACCTCTTTCAAAAAAAAATTGAATGCCTCGACTCCAATAGCCCCAAGAGTCCATGACTCACCCTCGTAGTGGATAGGGAGAAACAAATAATCTCCTCCATGCATATTGATGGCCCTCTCAAGCAACCCTTGAACCTCCTTCACGTTCTTACGGTAGCACACGGATCTTGACACTTCCAGTGACCCTTCAAGAGAAAATGATGGTCCCTTCCTTCAACGGACATAAAAACACATTAACACAATGGATAATAGATTTATGAGATCCTCTGTATGGATCTCTACACTCGATAGACAACCAAAATCTTCCACACCATTTCAAAATATTACAAAAATAAATGTTTTGGCTTCATGTGCTTGCTCCACACACAAGACTTAGTCTCATGGCTATCACAGTAGTTACAACTCACAACTCTCTTATAAATTAGTAGTCACAACTCCCTTTCACAGATCATTACACCTGAGAGTGCTGACGGATTTCATGCCTCGCTATTTTCACATCACTCATGCCCTCTCTGACTCACAGGATCCTCACAACTCTCTTGGATATGATACCAAATCAGAGAACTCACACAATCATAGAAAACAAAGACACAAGAGAACACACAATCAACATCTATCGCATTAGAAGCATGGGTATTTATACAATGGTGGGATGAGCTCCACCATTGATTAGTTTCAATATAAATGGTTGGAATTAATTCTTCCAGATGTTTTTACTTGATTAGTCGGTGCATTTACTGCACGCTTATCTCTATCAAATACTTGTCTGGAATTTTAATTAATTTCTAACAGAAGAGATATCCAAGTTTGTTCCAAGAATGACTAGAAGAAATAATCATTAACACCGAGGACAGTGTTAAGTCCAAGGGGGAGAATATGAAATACCCCTTGAATAAAGTATTTAGCATGTTAAATAATTTTCTTAAGTTGAAAAATTTGAAATTAGGACTTGAATGAAAAAGTAATTGTTGTCAATTTAATTATTGTGCAAGATAGTGACTTTCCAATGGTTCTTAATTACTTGACAGATGTAAGAGACAATATTTTTATTAAATTAATAAAGGGGACATAAGGAACAACCAAGTTAAAAAGAGATGATCATGAATCCATGAGTGGGGAACAAGTTGGAGCTAATCCTGGGAATGAAAGGACATGTGTGAGAAGTCAATTTCGGTGTCTGACACACACTTAAAATCAAGGATTTCCAAAGCTGCAAAAATTCCCAAGGAGAGAAAAGAGATTGGAGAAAAATAAGACATGGGAAAAATGAATATATATATATATATATCTACATGTGTTAGTAGGAAGGACGATGCTTAGCATTTGTAAGGAAAGGATTCACTGGTAACCATTTCTATTGATGAATAAAAAGAGAGCCAAAAGTTATTGCATGAGCACTGAGATGTTAGGAAACTGTTGAGGACAAAAACTCTTTCTAGAACAAGAGGCTCATTTCACCCTTATGGGTTCATGATCATGCTTCCAGGTGATTGGATAAGTGATTTTGATGACCCATTCTAAGGTTGGATGGAAATTGGATGCTCCTTATGTTTTCTAGGTTTTTATTCATTTATTTCTTTATGGTGGGGCTTAATGTTATTAGTGAAAACTGTGAAGTGTTATTCAGTATGATGATTAAGTAAGTTTCTATAGTGTTTTCTTTTAAAATAATCTAGAATGGAGAATATCAAATGAAAAGTACTTATATTGTTGAGCAGGAATATATATATGAATGTATATAGGTTTGAGATCGATCGAATATCCTTCTAACTATTTATACATAATTCATGGAAAATTGCATAATATTACCTACAAACAATTTCTTTGATCTGTCTCATTTAATCAACTTTAGATTATTTGCAAGAAAGACACACTACAAAAGATGCATTGTACAACCATTAAATTTACAAATCCAAAAGCCACATACACTTATCAAGAGGGATAAATCAATCTCTCATAAATCAAATATGGCACAGGTTACATGATGCAATATCATCACCAGCAAGCGCAAATGGAGGACAACTGGATATACACCAATGCACATTTTGAGGACATTTTGAATTTTAAAAGATGAAACATTAATGTAATAGCTGAAAAGATGTAATTGTTCTTAAATGTTTTGGCGATTGTAATGCATATCTTGAGCATTTTCTCTCATCTGCCAGTTGGAGGTATTTAATTTAATAAATGCAAACTAGTTGTAGTCTTTAATTCGATAAGATAGCTTCGATTTGTAATAGGGGAAACTCAAGAAATCTCCATCGTAGGTATTGTATTATCATTCTCATTGTAATTAAGTTGTAGAGTGTTGGGGTCCTATAATCATAGGTAACTCGATTCTTCGACTGCTTATTTGGTGTTTCTCCCGTGATGAAGACATCTGGCTTATTGGGCTCGGTTGATTCCACTTTCCCCCTCCATCCATTTCGCTCGATCCTCCATCACCCTGCTGCATCCTTCATCCACCGCCGCACCCTTCAGTCCCTCACCCTTCATTTCTTCACCCCTTCACCAATTTTATACCTGCATGAATAAACGAGCTTAGGAAAAAAAAAACAATAGGATTAATGATGTTAGTAATAAAATTTAGTATAGTTAGAATAGGTTAGACTAGTTAATAATTAATTATTAATTAATTAATTAATTAATTATTAATTAATTAATTAATTAATTATTAATTAAGTTAGTTGTCTAAGTTAGTACCTAGGTTAGTATTTTATTAATCAAAATTGTAATTAAATACTAATTGAAAACAATAAAACAATTAAAACAAATTCATATTAATAAAACATATAAAATATAATAAATAACAAAATAAAAACAAATATTAAATACAAAAAGTAATAAAAATAAAACAAATAAAATATAGAACATATATTAATAAAACATATAATATAAAACATATCTTAATTAAATAAAACATATAACAAAAAACACAAATATAAAACACACATATTAAAAAAACTAAAAAAAATAATAAATAAAATATAATACAAATAATTAAAAAAGACAAAAATTAATAAAACACCTTAATCCTAAGTCTACACTCATGTGCTCCTCGTACAACTCGGACCCCTCCCCCTCATGTCCCATAAACACCTTAGGGGTCCGATTTGGTGGTAGTGGGAGGTAAAGGTGTTACCTCAGGGTAAACTCCGACCTCCCCCTCCCAATACCACTTACCACCTCAGGGGGGTCTGAGTAAACTGCTCTTCCCTCCAAAACCACCCTCCCAACAAACTTAAAATCACTTTTTTTTTCCTGTTCAACACTTCGTCTTCCGAGGTGGATTTCGGCCAAATGACAATGAATTTTAAAAAAATGAGAGTGGTTTTTGTTCAGAACGGGCTGAAGAAGAAAAACCTATTCCATATTTTTCATAGGTCCCACCAGTTGGGATAATATAAGCCATATTTCAACCTCATTGTTTTCGTTTTTTGTTTTTCCTGTTTCAATCCTGATTTCGCGGGAGCTGTTTTAGTGAGATGGAGACGAAATTGGAGAAAATGGAGGTTTTTGCTCCAGACAAACTCATATAAAATAAAATC
>SNQJ01S0203245.1:0-16685 GCA_010110895.2 Picea sitchensis
ACGAAATCTCTGGGAATTTAGTGAGAAAATCGCAGAGATACAAGGTAAAATTTGGCTAAGGGGAAAATGTAGAGGTGAATCCAGCTGAAATAGCATTGCAATTTCACATGCTGGTTGAAATGTTAACACAACAAAACACATAGGTTTAATATTGGGTGAAAGCATGCAAAATGCAGGGTTTAGTGTAAAATCGCTGAGCAAATGAATGAGGGCGTAGAGCTGTAAATTTCCCCAAGAAAACGCAGAGAATGAATGATAAAACACAGTCTAGATTTCGACCAAACTCGGAAAATTTAAGAAGGAAGAGTTGTGCAAATTTTCTTGGGCAAACACAGAGACAATATATCACTCTGGAGAACCATTAAAAGATACATGGTTTAGTTTATGTTGGGCGAATTATTTTAAGTGAGAACGCAGAGGAAGATTACACATCTCTGAAACATTTTTGTGAGGTCACTGAGAAAAATGCATAGGATACTCACCTTAAAAAAAATCTATGATGGAAGGGTGAATTCGTAGAGGATATTCACTTCAAAAATATTGAGGGAAAGTGAAATAGCAGAGGATATTCACTTCACAAATTTGCTAAGGGAAAGTAAAATCGAAGATATTATTCTCTTCAAAATTTGTTGAGGGAAAGTGAAATCGTAGAGGATATTCACTTCAGAAATTTGTTGAGGATGTCAAGAGAAAAACACTAGGAAATTGAATGGATATCATGCTGGGTGGATGCGTAAAAATAGTACGGTTTGCAAGGTAAACGAAAGGAGGCTTTCCCCGAACACATCGGGTACTTTTAAAAGAAAAAAACACAGAGACATAAAAGGGAAAATAAACACCAAGGGACTCGTATTGTTGGGTGAAAGAACAAGTAAATGTTGGGAAAAATCCTCAAGCTTCAATAGAATATGCATTGTAAATATCGCTATAGTTAATGATGAACACCAAGAAAGGTTTTAAAGATCCATACTTATTTTAAAAGAAATACAGTACACATTAAAAAGATTAACAAAATTTTACAATCTCAACATAAGTACCATAACCGAAGACAAGAATTTGAAGATGTTCTCCCACGCTTGCGCATCGTTTAGCTCCCCGCTTGCTAATCGTGAAGACTTCACTGGTACCTCCCAACTAACTCTAGGGGTACTCTTCTTCCCCCTTAGCTCCCCGAGCCACAAAGGGGCCATGCACAAACACAACCAGAATCCTCTAGCTCCCAGCTCGCCTCGCAAGGTAGAACCACCACTCTCTCTCTCAAGATGGGTATCCCTACTCTCACGAGTAAAACCAGTCATAATTTCTACAGCATAACCTTACTCATAACTAGTGTGATCCATCCCTCAACTCATCCATTTGTTGACAACTTTCCATTTGCACATTTAATTCATTTTTTTAAAATTTAATTAGGAATCATCCCCTCCATACACTTGTCACCCATTCCCTTAGTTGCACAAGTAAATCCACAATTTAATTTAATTAAATTTCAATTTCCCTCACCCATCCTAAAAGTGCTCCTAATATCACTCCTAGTTTTCCCTTTATTCCCTTTATTCCCAATTAATGACTGGCGCCTTTCTAAAACTGAGTTGAGTTAAAATAGGAATGTTCTCTAGTTAGACTAGACTCTAGATTCCTTTCTATGCATACCCAATCCTTTAGATTTATTCCATTTTACCTTACATTCCAATTTGGTAATTACTTGCACAAGTGTATTAAATCACTCTTTTAGGTTTATTTTTATTTTCATTGATTCTTAAATTGATTTATTTCATCCCCTTATTATTTAATTTAAAAATTAGTTTTTTTGTCCTCTCATTAACTTAGACTTAGGCTTAGTTAAATTTGTATTAGCGAAAATGATCCAAAGATTATTAAAGATAGTTCGAAACTCACAGAAGCAACCTAGCAAGCTCAGAATGGCCTCAACAGACAAAGAAAGGGAAAAAATTAAAAGTTATAAAAACTCAGTGAAAGTGACATCATCGCTAAGAGTGTGTCTCAAGCTTTCCAATGGTGTAAATAGCTCGTCAAACGAAGTTATGGATCAAAATATATTCGTGGTCAAAGTTTGGTCAACCTAGCCCAATCAACATGGGGATGAGTCAACATCCATACTGTTGACGTCAGCATCCGTACAACATATGTGGCACGTGTAGTAGGTGACATGTGTCATGTTGACTTTAGCATGGTGACATGGCAACACCATAGGCTTCCACGTGTCACTCATATTTATCCTTTTCGAGACATTCTGTGGACCAGTAAAAATGTGCCACGTGGCAATCTGTACAACCACGTGGAAGACCATACAGTGACATGGCAGGCTGAGTTAGCAGACCATACGCTGATGTGGCAGGGTGATTGTACAGTGGTTGACATGGCCCAATGGTTGGCTGCCACGTGGCCCAATCATGGGTTGCCGTGTGGCAGTGGGAAAATGCCCAATGACAGCTCGAGAATGAAATTAAAAAAAAAAAGAGTTGGCAGGGCTGCCAAATCCGGCAGGACCTCGCCAAATCTGGCACCAACGGACTATCTAGAACCATCGCTAAGTTTGGCAGAACGAACAATTTTAAATTTATATATATATTACAACCGACAAGCCAAAAGGGGAGGCCTGCGGGCTCGACCCCGAGACCTCCCCCTCTATACATGCCTTAACATATGCTCCACAACCACTAGGTCAACGGCCTTACATTGTTTATATCGCCAACTTTTTTGTTTAAAAAGTGAATCCGTCTAGTGCTAGGAAGGAGGGGCGCGTGAGGGTACAGACTGACACACTTTTCGAGACATTTTTCTCAGCATTTATTGCAGGTTGCAAGGCACAAAAATCGAGACAAAGTTTCTCTTAGGCCTGGGAGTGCTAGAGTTAGATTGAAGTGTGGAGACAATCATTTTTGGGTAATTCGATGCCACAAATTCAGTGGTTCTTTCTATTTTCTGATCTGAGCAAAGCTTTTGCAACTTGATTTTAGAATGAGGTATACTTATGTATTTTAGCAAATTTTTTTGTTGAGTTAATAAAAAGGCCTACCCATTTGAGAGAAGGACTTGGAGACGTAGTCCACTAGGGAAAAACTCCGCTATCAAGTTTTTGTGTTTAGATTTGATGCTTATGTCTCTTCATTATTGAGATTTTCCTTATTTAATGGTGCACTTTAATTTATGCTCATTTAATGCAATTATTTATAAGTCACTTCGATGAAAAGATCCCGGATCATGTTGGTATCAGAGCAGTCATCTTTGGCTTGAATTGTTGAGTGTGAATGCTTACTAGGGCCAAGCATAAACAGGGTGAAGTAACTCTTAATACCTTCAATCTTGAAGTTGGTTATGCATCCCGAAGGAAGAAAATGGAAGAAGAGGACAAGCATGATGAACATGAAAAAAACTTTCATATGGTCTTTTATCGCATGTCATAAATGGTCGAATGAATGTATGGAGACTACAAGAAGAGGATGAAGAAGAAAGGGAAGAAAAAGGAAGCACATGCTGATGATGATGCTTCAGTAAATCAAGGGGCTGGAGGAGACCCTCCGGAGCCTCCATCTTCACCATCAAGTTCTAGTTCTTCTTCCTGTGAGCATTCTCATCATTCTCATCATTCTAGCCATAAAGCCTCTTTTAAGAAACCATTATTAAAGCTTGATGTAAAATTTTCTTTACCTATTTTTAATGGAGATGTTAATCCTGAAAAGCTAGATAATTGGATCCGACAGGTTGAAGTATATTGTCACGTTCAACTTATTGATGAAGAGGAAGTTAAAGTGCAATTGGATTCTCTTCGGTTGGAAGGCACCGCTCTCATATGGTGGGAGAGAAAACTTCAAGACAAAAGTAAGTGTGGTAATCTTCTTTCCTCATGGTCGGAATTTAAATCAGCGATAAGGAAATAATTTTATCCATTCGGTTATTTACATAAAGCAATGATGGAATGGAAAACTTTAAGACAAAGTAAAGGTCAAACTGTACAAAGTTTCACAGAAGAATTTAGGAAAAAATCTCTTGCATTAAATATTCCTTTGGATTATTATGAAACTTTAATGAAGTATATTGGCACACTTCACAGTTATATTCGTCACACTTTTCTATTGTTTAACCCCACCAGTCTTGACGAAGTTTGTGTGCAAGCCACTCACCTTGAGAACATGGGGAAGCATGTTCAAGAAGATCCCACAAAGAAACCTTCATATCTCCCACATAAGCCATTTGAGAAGTTTAAAAGGAAGGATAAGAAGACCGCCACAGTGACGAGAGGAGGAAAACAATCTTGCACTCATTGCAAGAAAAGAAGTCACGATGATGAAAACTGTTGGAAACTACATCCAAAGAAGAGACCAAAACAGTTCGGTGGAAAAGGGAAGACAAAAACCATTGCTACAGTGCAACAAGATCTTGGTTCCAATTAAGGAGACGAAGGAAATATCACAACGGTTGGAGTACAAGGTAAAGATTCCCTTCATGCTCGTTCAAATTCCAATAATGAATCTCATGATGATGAATGAAAGAGGAATGAATTATTTCACATAAGAGTTGTATCTAAACACACTAAGATAGATACATTATTTGATTTGGGTTCCCAAGTAAACTTGATATTTGAAGCACTTGTGATGCAGGAGCATCTCTCCATGTCAGTCAGCCAGCCAACCAGCCACGTCAGTGCATGCATTCAAAGCTGAAGAGAAGCGCAGCCCTCGTTTTCAAATTTGAATTTGAATGTAATTAATGTTGTAGGTTGTTGAGCCATGGAGTCGTGCCTTTGTGCAGGCATTAGAGTAGGTAGGTCTTTAATGTTTGTAAGGCTGAGATCTAGATCCAGATGGTGGACTAGACATCCCATTCAATGTAATTGAATAGGGTAGGTAAATTGGAGGGAAGCGCTCTAAGAGCCTCCTCATGTAAAATATCTTAGGATGGTAATTATATCTTAGGGTAGACGGTCTGCGAGTAGAGAGCAAAAGAGAAGGAGCCGAGACTTTGTTTACAATCCACGCTCAAAACACCTTTGTAAAGAGGCATTTTATAAATACAAACATAAGAAGTTTTTCCTGCAAATATTGTCTGTGTTGTGTGAATGTTCTTTGTGTGTTCAATATATGTTGTAGATGTATGTTAGGTATGCATTTGTAGGGGTTTTGTTTTGATTTCAGGCTTGATAGGTTCTTTGTGGTTTCATGCCAGGAGGGCGTGACACAATACTGCGGTCTTTGAATACTAGTGCACATAAGCACTTTTGAACTCTGCGGATTCAGACAAAGACGTGCCAGGCGGGCACAGAAGATGAAATCATCAATTCAGGGAAGACCTATGAGGTTGTTGAACACCTCAGAAGGCAAGGCTGTGGAGAAGAACACAGTTGCAGACAGAAATCTCTGAGGAGTTCTATGAAGCTCTGCCAGGTGGGCATTGAGTAGGTGCAAAGAGTGCACAAAAGAACTTTGCTGTGAGTTCTGTATAACTCTGGCAGGAGGGCATTGAGATAGTGTGCAGACAGGTACAAGAAGATAACTCTGTTGAGTTCTGTATTTTGGAGGAAGAATCCACTGAGGGATCTTCGCAGGGTTGCTGAACACCCTGAAGGATTCAACAAGAGGTTGCTTGAGTGAAGGATAGCCAGGAGAACATCCAAATTCTCCATCCGTAGGAGAAAGGAAGAAGGATTTATTTCCTTAGAGATCTGAGTATTTGGAGAAGCTCAGAAGAGATAGCACTTTAGTGTGCGAAGACTCTATAGGAGTGCAGACGTCAGAATCCTTTGAGGATTCGAGAAAAGAAGCTCAAGAGAGACAATGTTTTCATACGCGCAGGCGATGACTCGAAATTATGGAGCTTGCAGAGGAAAGGCAAAGGTCGAGGCCTTTAGTCTTGGAGAAATCTTCCAAGCATCGAAAGAAAGCGCCAAAGCTCTGGAGGAGCAACAACTGTCGTCGGATCTGCCGAAAGGAACTGGACCGTTGAGAGTTTCAAGTCCAGGAAGCAACAAGAGGAGCGCACAAGGAGGATGGATCTGGACCGTCAAATCTTGATCCAAAAACCCATCAGCCGTTGGATCTGACATGAGTTGCGAGGGGTTTAAAGCCTTCGTGAACAGAGGAGTGAAGTCCTGAAAGAGTTGGCTTATCGAGATTTCGGCAATCGGAATTTCGGAAGTCCTGAGGATAGGAGATCGGGAATCTCCACGGTGAAAACCCCGTAATAGATCTAAGCCGTCCATCGGTTGGGACACGTGGCGGAGACTGAAAGTCTGTCGGCATTTCACATGTCGAAACTTCGGGGATCAAAGGGACAAAATGCCGAGACATTTCGACATTTGATTTCGCGAAATCGTGAAATGATTGAGGACCGTCCATCATAGGAGGACACGTGGCAAAAATCCTAAAATTTGGGAAAAATCCCGATAGGAGAGCCATTTAGGTATTTCGGGATTCGGCGTTTTGTGAATCTTGAGGACAGGAAGTACGTGCATTTCAGAAACGCGAAGTCCGAAACCCCGATAAGGTGGAAAGCTCCGTTGTGGGGCCAGCTGACGTCATTTCATCATATTGGAGGTCGGGAATTGGAACTTCGGGAGTTCCAAGGGAAAGAACCCATAGGCATTTCGGTGTTTCAAAACCCAAAAACGTGAAACGACGAGGACCGTCCATCTCGAGGGTACGCGTGGAAAAAATCTAGGTTTTCGGGGAAAATCCCAAAAGGCAAGGCCATTTTGGCATTTCAAATATCGGCATTTCGGGAGTTGAGAGACCAAGAGTTTGGGCGCTTGAGTCGCGAAATCCCGAAAGGGACTGCGGTCACATAAGGGGAGGTCATGTGGACCAAAGGTATATCCCAGGGGGCTAATTGAAGTTAAATTTGTTTTGGCAAATCGGCATATCAGAGATCGGGAAATCGAGAAGACAGAGGTTCTCGACAACGGGAATCAGAAAACCCCGAAACCCGAAATTTCTGTCGGGGAGAGATCAGGCATGTGCAGAAGCCGTGACATGGGTAAAGGAAGGACATGTGGATCGGGTTTTTAACAGAGATTCCAGTAAGGAATGGAAAGAGCCACTTCGACTCGAAGGTGAAATTAGAACGATCCTTAAGACCGGGAGGTCAGGTGCGAGACCTGCTGAGGTAGGTGCCCGACATCAATGCCATCAAGTGGTATCAGAGCCATCAAGTGGTATCAGAGTGAGAACTTTGTTTGTATATTTCAAGCAGAGGGAGAAGACAAAAGGAGACAGAGTGTTGGGGACTCTGTATATGATCGCTTACAGATGAGCAACATATTTGCTAGGAGGGTAGACAGAGATAGCAACATGGCTACTGAAGGTCGTAGGTCTGCTGGGAGGAAGAGCAAAGCAGAAAAGCTTGCAGAAATAGATAAAGAGCTCGCTGATATAAGGGATGAAATAGAAAGGCTTGTATTACTGATGAAGCAGAAAGCCAAGCCAAGATGGGTATATGAATGACCCATGAGGAAGCCGAAGGTAAAATGGCCAGTCAAGGAGTTGAGATCAGCTGAAGATTTCACGGACTGTCAGGAGGATAGCCAAGGAATTTCACATTGTCAACTGGGCAATGAAATGAGGTCACTGCGGGATCTCGGAGACTGCCAAGAGGGCAGTGGAAGCATCTCAAATTGACAGGAGGGCAGAGATAAGAATACGAGACTGTCTAAAAGTCTCATGGACTCGAAGGTGAGTTCAATTCAACAAGGGGTGCTGATGAAGATGGGATTGGTTGATCTCATAGTCTGCCGAGGAAGCAGTAGGAAAATCCCATATTGCCAGGTGGGCAGGGATGAACAGATGAGACTATATGAGAGTCTCATAAACTCATAGGTGAGTTTGGATCAACAATTGCAGCTGATAGAAGAGGAAGATCAAAGAAATCTTCTAATGATTGGGGGAATTCAGATATTCCTACCATTTTCCCAAGAGGAGGCAGAAATCTGTGTTGCAGATGCAACAACAACAGAAGAAAGGTAGCTAGCTGGGACTGTCAAAGAAGAATTGGAGCAGGTATTTGAGACTTCCCAAGAAGAAGAAGAAGAGGACGATGAGCATTCCGAGGAATGGCTCAATATTTTCAGCCAGGAGACTGAAAAGACTGCAACTTGGGAGTTTGCAGAAGAAGAAGAAGAAGAAGCAGACAACATTAGTTTGGCTGATCTGTATGAACAAATTAAATCCCTGGAGAGAAGGGTAATAGTGCAGCGCATGCACATCCAACAGGTGAGGTTGGAAACAAATGAAGAGGATGACATGGGAGATCATGATGATCTTCCCATCTGCAGAAATAAAATGCATCTGAGGAGACTGCATGAACAGGGCCAGCCATTTCAGCAGCTGGATGAGGTGATAGAAGACATCAGAAGGTTGATGGTAGAGTCAGCAGAGACTGCCAACAAGGAGAAGCTGGGCAGAAAGGTAGTAGCAGTGCAGCAACAGAAGCAGCAACAACAGCAACAGAGAGATGGGGCAAGGAGGCTCCAGAAATTTGTTTGGGATCCNAGGATTTCAACAACTGAGATGGGAAGCTCATGAACAGGAGCTCATGAATTTTGTAGCTGAGGAGTATGATGCAGGAACATCTCTCCACGTCAGCCAGCCAGCCACGTCAGCGCATGCATTCAAAGATGAAGAGAAGCGCAACCCTCGTTTTCAAATTTGAATTTGAATGTAATTAATGTTGTAGGCTGTTGAGCCATGGAGCTGTGCCTTTGTGCAGGCATTAGAGTAGGTAGGCCTTTAATGTTTGTAAGGCTAAGATCTAGATCGAGATGGTGGACTAGACAACCCATTCAATGTAATTGAATAGGGTAGGTAGATTGGAGGGAAGTGCTCTAAGAGCCTCCTCATGTAAAATATCTTAGGATGGTAATTATATCTTAGGGTAGAGGGTCTACGAGTAGAGAGCAGAAGAGAAGGAGCCAAGACTTTGTTTACAGTCTGTGCTCAGAACACCTTTGTAAAGAGGCATTTTATAAATACAAATAGAAGCAGTTTTTCCTGCAAATATTGTATGTGTTGTGTGAATGTCTTTGTGTGTTCAATGTATGATGTAGATGTATGTTAGGTATGCATTTGTAGGGGTTTTGTTTTGATTTCAGGATTGAGAGGTTCTTTGTGGTTTCATGCCAGGAGGGCGTGACAGAGTACTGCGGTCTCTGAATACCAGTGCACAAAAGCACTTCTGAACTCTGCGGATTCAGACAAAGACATGTCAGGCGGGCATAGAAGTTGAAATCATCAATTCAGGGAAGACCTATGAGGTTGTTGAACACCTCAGAAGGCAAGGCTGTGGAGAAGAACACAGTTGTAGACATAAATCTCTGAGGAGTTCTGTGAAGCTCTGCTAGGTGGGCATTGAGCAGGTGCAAAGAGTGCACAAAATAACTTTGTTGTGAGTTCTATATAACTCTGCCAGGAGGGCATTGAGACAATGTGCAGACAGGTACAAGAAGAGAACTTTGTTGAGTTCTATATTTTGGAGGAAGAATCCACTGAGGGATCTTCGCAGGGTTGCTGAACACCCTAAAGGATTCAACAAGAGGTAGCTTGAGTAAAGGATAGCCAGGAGGGCATCCAAATTCTCCATCTGCAGGAGAAAGGAAGAAGGATTTATTTCCTTAGAGATCTGAGTATTTGGAGAAGCTCAGAAGAGATAGCACTTTAGTGTGCGAAGACTCTGCAGGAGTGTAGACATCAGAATCCTTTGAGGATTCGAGAAAAGAATCTCAGGAGAGACAAAGTTTTCATACGCGGAGGCGAGGAATTGAAATTGTGGAGCTCGTAGAGGAAAGGCAAAGGTCGAGGCCTTTAGTCTTGGAGAAATATTCCAAGCATTGGAAGAAAGCGCCAAAGCTCGGGAGGAGCAACAGCTGCCGTCGGATCTGCCGAAAGGATATGGACCATTGAGAGTTTCACGTCTAGGGAGCAACAGGAGGAGCGCATAAGGAGGATGGATCTGGACCGTCGGATCTTGATCCAAATACCCTTCAGTCGTTGGATCTGACAGTAGCTGTGAGGGGTTTAAAGCCTTCGTGAACAGAGGAGTGAAGTCCTGAAAGAGTTGGCTTATCGGGATTTCAACAATTGGTATTTTGAAAGTCCTGAGGACAGGAGATCGGGAATCTCCACGGTGAAAACCCCGAAACAGATCTGAGTCGTCCATCGATTGGGACACGTGGTGGAGACTGAAAGTCTGTCGGCATTTCGCATGTCGGAACTTTGGTGTTCAAAGGGACAAAATGCCAGGACATTTCGGCATTTGATTTCGTGAAATCGCGAAATGATTGAGGACCGTCCATCATAGGAGGACATGTGGCGGAAATCCTAGAATTCGGGAAAAATCCCGATAGGAGAGCCATTTCGGTATTTCGGGATTCAGCGTTTCGCGAATCCTGAGGACAGGAAGTACGTGCATTTCAGAAATGCGAAGTCCGAAACCCCGACAAGGTTGAAAGCTCTGTTGTGGGGCCAACTGACTTCATTTCATCATATCGGAGGTCGGGAATCAGAACTTCGGGAGTTCCAAGGCAAAGAACCCATAGGCATTTCGTTGTTTCAAAACCCAAAATCGCGAAATGACGAGGACCATCCATCTTGAGGGGACGCGTGGAAACAATATAGGTTTTCGGGGAAAATCCTGAAAGGCAAGGCCATTTCGGCATTTCGGGAGTCGAGAGACCAAGAGTTCGGGCACTTGAGTCGCGAAACCCCGAAAGGGACTGCGGTCATATAAGGGGAGGTCATGTGGACCAAAGGTATAGCCCAGGGGGCTAACTGAAGTTAAAGCCGTTTCGGCAAATCGACATATTGGAGATCGGGAGATCGAGAAGACAGAGGTTCTCGACAACGAGAATCAGAAAACCCCGAAACCCGAAATTTCTGTCGGGGAGAGATCATGCATGTGCAGAAGCCATGACAGGGGTAAAGGAAGAACCTGTGGATCGGGTTTTTAACAGAGATTCCAGTAAGGAATGGAAAGAGCCACTTCGGCTCGAAGGTGAAATTAGAACGATCCTTAAGACCGGGAGGTCAGGCGCGGGACCTGCTGAGGTAGGTGCCCGACATCAGTACCATCAACTTGTCAAAAAGATGGGTCTTGAAACGAAACCACATCCAAATCCTTATCCTCTTGGTTGGGTATGTGATAAAGAAAAACTTAATGTCACCAAACAATGTAGGGTCAGATTTTCTATTGCTTCAAAGTTGATTAATGAAGTGGATTTGGATGTTGTATCACTTGATATATGTGGCATAGTGTTGGGGAGTCCTTATCTTTATGATATAAAAGAAGTCTTCTTTAGTCATGAGAACAAATACCACCTTACTAAGGGGGGAGTGGAATATATTGTTAGAGATCACATCATGAGGGTAAACACAACACTTGTTAGTGTGGGACAAATGAAGAGACTCATAAACACTAATAAGATATATGTACTCATGGTCGTAAGGGAGAAACATGTCGGAACATCCGACACTTTCCAAGGATGTGATCCTTCTCATAAGAAATAATTAATTGGTATTATTTCTAAGTATGATGATATTTTCCAGGAACCAGATGAATACCTCCTAAGAGGGAAATCCAACATGAGATACATCTTTAGCAGGATTCTCGTCTTCCTAATGTGGGCATGTATAGGATGTCAGTTGTGGATATGATAGATATCAAGAAGCAGGCACAAGGCTTATTGGATCAAGGGGTCATCAGGCCCAACTCATATTTTTGTAGTTCTTTGATTGTGATGGTGCCAAAGAAAGATGGCACATGGCGAATGTGTGTCGATTACCGAGCCTTAAATAAATTCACGGTGAAAAAATGATACCCTCTTCCTCATATAGATGATTTACTTGATCAGTTAAAGAATGTTGTTTATTTCACTAAGTTGGATTTGCACAATGGATACCATCAGATCAGGGTTGCAGAATAGGATGCATGAAAGACTGCCTTTAAAACCAAACAGGTATTGTTTGAGTGGTTAGTTATGTCGTTTGGGCTTTGTAATGCTCCGACAACTTTCATGTGTGTGATGAATGATGTATTCATGCCTTTTCTAGATGATTTTGTGATTGTATATTTAGATGACATTCTTATTTTTAGCGGGACTTGGAATGAACATGTGAGGCATGTAAAGAAAGTATTGGATACTTTGCAAAGGGAAAAGTTGTATGTAAAATTGTCCAAATTTGAATTTGGTATGACTATACTTGTGTACTTAGGTCATATTGTAGGAGGAGGACAATTAAAAATTGATCCTTCCAAGATTGATGTAATTGTAAATTGTCCTGAGCCCAAAAGTGTAACTGAGATACAAAGCTTCTTAGGTGTAGTCCAGTATTGGAGGAGGTTCATTTCAAACTTCTCCTTCATAACATCTCCTTTGCATGCCTTAACCAGTGTGAAGAACACTTTTTAGTGGGGAGGAAAGCAACAAAAATATTTCGATACTTTGAAGGAAAAGATCAGTATCGCACCAGTATTAGCATTGTCAAATATTCAATAGACCTTTGAGATTGAGACAAATGCCAACGGATACGCCATGGGTGCAGTATTGATGCAATATCGTAAGCCTATCTGTTACCCCTTTGAAACCTTTAACCAAGCTATTGTTAACTATCCTACATATGATAAAGAGTTGTATGCATTAGTTCAAAGCATAAAGAAATGGAAACACTACTTGTTAGGGAAGGAAACAATCATACATACAGATCACCAACCCTTACAACATCTCCAAGCACAAACCAAACTGCAACAATCTCGACACTACAGATGGATGCGTTTTCTACAACAATTTCATTTGGTAATCAAGTACAAAAGGGTACAATTAACAAGGTAGTTGATATGCTTTCTAGACCTCCTATTGCTGCTTCTTTTATTTTGAAGAATAATTCTTTATCTCATGATAGCTATGTGGAACAATATGACATTGATGAAGATTTTAAAGAAGTATATGAGAAGCTAACCCATGGTGCACAAGTAGAGAACTATTTTCTGAAAACTACTCTACCATCTTGGAAAGCTATGTATTCCTACAAGTGAACGAGTCCATGTAATATGAGAAGCTCACACTTCTCTTGTGTCTGGGAATTTTGGGGTTGGAAAAAATATGGCTCATTTGCAAAGGTTTTGTTACTGGCCTCAAATAAAAGCAATTGTAACTAAATATGTAAAGGGGTGTGTGATGTGTTCTACTTGTAAGCCCACTAATAGAAAACTGGGGCTATACTCACCACTTCTTGTTCCATCCCATCCATGGGAAAGTATCTCCATGGATTTTGTAGGGGGGTTACCAATGTCGAAAGGGGGTCATGACTATTTGTATGTTGTAGTGGATATTTTTAGCAAGATGTGTATCTTGATGCCATGTAAAAAGCATATCACTTCTAAGAATACTGCTAATCTCTTCTTTCAGTATGTTTGGGTTCACTTTGGGTTACCCACATTCGTTATCTCAGATCGAGATACTTGATTCCTTGGAGATTTTTAGACAAGATTGTGGAGAATGATGGACACCAAATTGAAGAGGAGCATTGATTTCCATCCACAGACCGACGGACAGACAAAGGTTTTAAACCAAACAATGTTACTTTTGCTTCGAAGCTACTGCAACAAGCATCCCAAGTTATGGGATGAACAAATACCCTATGTACACCATGCTTACAACCGAGCCTTACATTCCTCCACTTGGTGTTCTCCTTTTGAGACATGTTTTTGGTACCTACCTAAAGTTCCTTTGGACTTGATGTATGGGAGAGATGTAGATTCAAATGAAGAAAGAAATGAAGACAGAGCCCGTAAGTTCATCCAGAGGATCCAATAGGTACACCAAGCAGTCAGGGAACAATTGGAGAAAAGTCAAGCACAGTATAAAGCTTGGCATGAAAAACATAGGGTTGATCATCAGTTCTAGGTTGGAGACCAGGTATGGCTTCACATCAACAAGGAGATATTGAAGGGTGAAGGCAAGAAACTCAATCCCATTCATTACGGACCCTTCACTATTTTGGAGAAAAGTGGTACCAATGCTTTTCGTTTGTATCTTCCACCTTATATGAAGATTTAATCAGTTGTAAATGTAGAGAACTTGAAACTTTTTGAGCCTCCCATGATCATGGATCAGGATGAGGAAGTTTCAATACCTTTAGTTGATGAGTTTTCTCCTGAGTACTTGGATGAGCTAAAGGAAGATATCATCCTGGATAGAAGGAATAGGACTTCACGTAGGGGTGATGTTGATTATCTTCGAGTAGGCTTAAAGGGAACACATCCAAGCAAGGAAAAGTGGATTGAGAAGGACAAGGTGAGGGAACTCTTCCCTCACTTATCTGTTGATTGATGAAATATTTTGGTGGTCCAAAAATCTCTCAGTGGGAAGGCGTGATTCAAAAAGGATCCAGAGAAGAATAAAGACAGCTCAGAACTCGCAGAAGCAACCCAGGAAGCTCAGAATGGCCTCAACCGATAGAGAAAAAAAAAAATTCAAAGTTATAAAAACTCATAGAAAGTGACATCATCGCAAAGAGCACGTCACAAGATTTCCAACGGCACAAACGACTCGTCAAACAAAGTTACGGATCGAAAGATATTCGCGGTCAAAGTTTAGTCAACCTAACCCAGTCAGCAGGGGGATGAGTCAGCATACGTATTGTTGACGTTAGCATCAATATGGATGACGTCAACATCCTTACAACATGCATGACATGCACAGGAGGCGACATGTGTCATGCTGACATTAGGGTGATGTTAGCATGGTGATGTGGCAGCACCAGAGGCTGCCACATGTCACTCATATTTGGCCTTTTCGGGATATTTCGTGGACCAGTAAAAATGTGCCATGTGGCAGTCCATACAACCATGTGGCAGACTGTACGGTGACGTGGCAGGCTGAGTTGGAAGACTATACGTTGACGTGGCAGGGTGATTTTATAGTGGTTGACGTCACCCAATGGTTGGATGCCACATGGCCTAGTCATGGGCTGCCACATGGCAGTGGGAAAATGCCCAATGATAGCCTGAGAACGAAATTTAAAAAAAAAACAAAAGTTAGCGAGTCCGCCAAATTTGGTAGGACCCTGCCAAATCTGGCACCAACGGACTATCTAGAACCATCGCTAAGTTTGGCGGAACGAACAAGTTTATATATATATATGTGTGTGTGTGTGTGTGTGTGTGTGTGTGTGTGTGTGTGTTACAACCGACAAGCCAAAAGGGGAGGCACGCGGGCTCGACCCCGTGACCTCCCCCTCTATACACAACTTAACATATGCTCTGTAGCCACTAGGCCAACGACCTTACACTATTTACATCGCCAGATTTTTTATTTAAAAAGTGAATCCGCCCAGTGTTGGGAAGGAGGGGCACGTAAGGGTACGAACCAACATGCTTTTCGAGACGTTTTTCTCATCATTTATTGCAAGTTGCAGGGCATGGAAACTGAGACAGAGTTTCTCTTGGGCCTGGGAGTTCCAGAGTCAGATTGAAGCATGGAGACAATCATTTTTGGGTAATTCGACGCCATGAATTCAATGGTGTTGTTTGTTTTCTGATCTGAGCAAAGCTTCTACAACTTGATTTCAGAATGAGGTATACTTATGTATTTTTCCAAATTCTTTCACTGAGTTAATAAAAAGGCTTACCCATTTGAGAGTAGGACCCGGAGACGTAGTCCACCAGGGACGAACTCCGTTATCAAGTTTTTGTGTTCAGATTTGATGCTTATGTCTCTTAATTATTGATATTTTCCTTCTTTAATGTTGCACTTTAATTTATGCTCATTTAATGCAATTCTTTATAAGTCACTTCGATGAAAAGATCTTGGATCAGAAAAATTAGACCATTAGGGATTATGATTAATAAATTTAGTACTTAATTAATTAATTAATCAATTAATTAATTCGACAGTGCTCAAGATTTTACAAGGTTTAACATTCGCTCAAAGTTTTCTAGGCCACCTAGATTCATTGACTCACATTTTTAAATACTGCGACGTGCCCTTCAAGATGCACTCTGTGCTCCAAGGGTGCCACTCACCTTTGATTCAAATTTTAATTACGTGATGTGCCCTTCAAGACGCACTCTGTGCTCCAAGGGTGCCACTCTCCTTTTAGTGGTTTTGGTGGTTTTCCAACCCTTGGAGTCAATACTCCATTCAAGCGACCTTGTGAGAAACTAAGGGCTTGTAAGGAATAAGGACCATGCCTTATTATGTGCCCCTTAGAAATCTTCATGAGCAACTGTCTCAGTCTGCCCTCACGACATCGTGGATCTCTCGAACCAGGTAATCGTTAACCTACAATTCGAGCCACGATGGGAGTGCTAGTATTTTGTGACAGGGATGTTGCCACACCTCTCCCTTAATATTGGGTTGTTGTGCATGGCCCCTTTACTCCTTATGTGATTTAGATTAGCAAGAAATCTTCAGCATGCATCCATCGATGAAACATTGTCAATGATCCATATACAACATCATTATATACCCGATCATATGTCACATATGCATAAATGAAATACTCAAACCGATACAATCCACTCCCTGACTCAATCCAGAGTCTAAGGAGTTCCATTGATGTCATCGACATCCTCAATCTGTCAAGTGTCCTGCACACTCAGGGGAAAATCGTCAATAACATCTGTCAATACATAGATATCAAATAAAATATCATCATAATCCATCAACATCATCATAAGAA
>SNQJ01S0203247.1:0-16079 GCA_010110895.2 Picea sitchensis
TTTCTCATATGCTTTTAGTTTTTATTTGTTTTAGTTTAATTCTTGTTAATAGCTTTGTTGTTTCTCTTTCTAACCTTTTACCTTACAGCTGTCATGCCTAGCAGAGCCCAACTGGGCATGTAAGCACTCTTAATTTTCTCACTTAGTGACGAATTGGGTGCAAACACAATTCTTAGCCTATTCAATAATAATCTTTCTTGAATCAACCTTATCCTTTTCCATGAGAAATCCATCTTTATATAGGGGAAAGAGATATGGTTGAAGAGATTAGGAAGATCCCACCAAATCATAGAAGCGAGTAGGATCCCAACCATACGGATGCCACCTCATCTTCTAGAATATCCCCTTCTAGAATTTATGTGAAGGTCGACATTTTCTTAGCCTTTTGACATCGTCGCACCCTAGTTGTAGAGAAGCCTAAAGAGACATCACAAACCAGTTTTAGGGCAGAGTGCGACTACCAGGCATCGTCACATCCTGCTTATGGTGCAGCCTACGACGACCTTCTTTAATAGGATTTTTGAGAAGAGAAAGTCAGTCACTTTCCTCATGCAGAAAGACTCTTTTTGGGAACATGAACACATGTTGTCAATGAATCACTACGATGACCAAAATAATGTGTAACACCCGTCACAGAGTCAAATATTTCTAAAGAATATGTAGAACAAGAGGTAATTTTCTCACCATGTCAGACTGATTCAGAAGTCAAAGAGTTCATAGTCAATATAAGTGAGTTCTTTTGTTTTACTTGTGAAGAGTGCAAACATATTGAAATTGAATTCCCTTATTTGAAGATTGAAAGCTATGAGACAGAACAACCCAATGAAATAAAATATAATCATGAGATTGAAAAGGAAAAGGATCTTGAAGATGAATTAATCAGTGCTCTGGATAAAATAACAAAAGAAAGGAAGAAGAACCGGTCACTTGAGGAACAACTAGCCAAGAATAATTCTCAAGAAAGTTCCAAAGAAGTCCAACATATCATCATAAAAATAAAATCATATCTAGAAGAAGCCAGAAATATTCAAGAAACATACAAAAATCAGATGGAAGAGAAGCAGTGTTTGGAATCTGAAATAGAAGCACTAAGAAAGGAAGAAATAAAAGAGAAGTAGTGTTTGGAAATCGAAAGAAAGGAAGAAGAAAAGAGAAAGAAAATACTGACAAATCATCTTAAGGAAATAACTGACAACTTAAATCAACTTGAAGCATAATTTGATCAAGAAGAGAGAGAACTTGAAAAATAAATCATGAAATTGAAGATTCAACTTGAAGAAGCAAAGCGAGCAGAAGAAGCAATGAAAATTTAGATGATGATTAAAGAAGAAGAGGTTGAGAAGCTTGAATAAGAAGAAGTTGTTACATTGAGAATTAAAATCGAAAAACTTGAAAAGAACATCGAAGAGATAGAAACACCCACATCAATAGTAGAGAATGAAGAGAAACATTCTAGGATGCAAGAAAAGAGTAAGAGTTATGTAGAAGTACTCAAAGGAAGGAATCATGGTTAACAAGAATCAAAGAAGAATAATATAGATACATTTTCAAAAAGACCTACCATGTTCAGGAAACAAAGAAGCTTCAACCATGATCATGATCAGCCAAGGAAGGAATCTGGAAGGACTACACAACAAAGAATATCATCCACTCCTAGGTATGTAAATTTATTTTATGGTCATTGTTTTTATTGTACTACTTTGGACATAAGGTTGCAGATTACAGGTCTTATGAAATAAATGTTCAAGAAATAAATGCTTATGTGGCCCCACATAACATTGAATGTTACAACTACCATAAATATGGACACATAGCTCGTGATTGTAGAAGCATGATCGATACTTCCATAAAATAAAACATGGATATCATATATAAGAAAGTATGGAAAAGAAAATAAGAAGAACATGTGAACAAAGACCACGTCCCAGAGACCGCAAGATTGGAAATAATATGAGATGAAGAAAAATCTACAGTTAAAAAGGAAGATGTCAGATACAAAAGTGTTTGGAAAAGAAATGAAAGAAAAGAGGGACATGTGAATGAAGAACAAGTTCAAGAGATTGTACTTTCAAGAGCAATATCAATCCACAGGAAGAAAGGTAGAAGTCTAAGTTCAAAAAGATTATGACTCTACAAACGAAGAGGTAGATGACTCTGCATCAAAGTAGGTATTGTTATGATCCATCCGGCTCAGAGACTCCCATTAAATATGTATGTTAAATAGGGGGAGTCCATGTAGTAGACACTACATATCAGAGAACTATATTTCGAGCAGCATGAAGTGTTTGCAGAGAGAGATTCAGAGCAGTCAGATAGCATGAGTACAAAGAAATAGATTGATCAGTTGAAAAGGAGTGTTCCCACACATGTGTCAATTGGAAGTTACACAAGAAAATGTTTATTATTATATTCAAGAAGAGATATCTTCAATACAGATTACAACCATATAGTACAATGACAGATGGGTCAACATTGTGGACAGTTGAGTAGCATATTTATGGATAGTGTGTCCCACATGGATAGAGAATAATTAATGAGATGCTTAGCAGATTCAAAAATCATGGGTCAGATAATATGCATAGAAATGTATTTACAATTGGAATCATTGGAATTAATTGAAATCAGTTGGTAACATAAACAAAAGATGTTAAAGGAACAATAGAACAGGGAAAGAGAAATTCTCAACAAAAGATATATCATCAGAAGGACATTGTTGAACAATATGGTCAAGTAAACATGAAAAGTAAATGAATAAATCAAATTTTGAATGCTTTTTATATATCTCAGTGAAATTCAAGAGGAAACACCAATAAACAATAAAAAACATTGGAAGAGAGGAAAGGAAACATGTACAGGTAGCCCTACTTTGATATACAAAACGTCGTACAAATAAATCAAGTCATTAGAGAGAGAGATCCAGAAAGAAATATTGGTAGCATATAGATAGAGAGACATACCCACACGGGGAGTTATTTGTTTTTCCCATGATTGGTTAGAGAAGGTACAATATCAAGAGGATACATATCGATAGGAGGAGTTAACCTTTGGTCAAAGATGAAGAGAAAAAAAAAAGGCGCGAATATAGGGGGAGCATCCCCAAGGGGAGATACATTTTTCCATTGATGTCAAAGGGGGAGAGATAGAAACATTGATGAGGATCGATGATCACAAGGGGAGCATGATCATGAGTGTTTACATGTCTAAGTATTTCAATCAATGTTGGTGTTACCATCAATGTCAAAGGGGGAGATTGTTGGATAGTTGGTTGTCATTGATGTCAACCCTTGGAGAGTCATCTTGAAGATTGATTTAAACCCTTAGAGATTGATGTCAACCCTTGTAGAGGTCCATATATGTTGGAAAAATGATTGACACTTGTATGATCAAGATTTATGGTGAGTTAGTTGTGTACATTTGATGTAGTCTACATGTCGCCCCAAAGGTGCAGTTATGGGACCCGAAGTTGATTAATGAATATGTACATGAAGGGAATTGAAACTGAAGGTAAGACTATCATAGATGGATAGTATTTTGTGTGCCATTTCTAGTGATATGTGAAACACCACATGGTTCCTCATGGTTAGGGAGACATGGCTTTGTGAAGTTGAAATCCCCGAAGAATGGTCAAGAATCTCCTAGTTTGTTACAAGTATTTATTGAAAGGGTAAAGTGGTTGTAACAAGAAAGTTCAAGAAGCCCCAAAGTTAAGGAAAAATGTCCTAAAGTTAAGGAAAGAGGTTATTTAGAAAAGTTATAAATACACCTCAAGAAGTCTCTCATAAACACATGATTTATACACACAAGTTCATTGAATATCTATCTAAGTGATCAAGTGATTGTTTTCTGAGGTAACCAAGGATATATAAGGCATTTTTCAGAGGGAATCTTAAGTAAATACCGATGAAATTCAAGGGAGGATGAAGTCTTGTGAGGATGTGTTCTAAGGTATGTTATTTACAAGTTATCTTACCATTTTCAATATAACTACTTTTATAGAATGATTTAGGTAGTTAAATCTATCAGCTATTGATATGACATATCAAGGTACATGTGGTATAAATTTTAGCTTTCGGGTCATTTCATTCTGGGAGATACACTCTGTCGAATATAGGGTTTTTGGCTAGTCTTGGAACTAGTCTCAAACATGTGTTATGAGTAAAAAGGCGATAAATTATTCATAGAAAACAAAAATTTAGTGAGACCAAATTAATTGGATAGAATACCAGCCGTAGTATGTGGTGTACAATTTTCAGATCCAGATATCAAATATTACATGTGGGGAATGCTCTACAAGTTCTCTCTCTAGAATAAGACATAATTCAACAAGGTCTGTCATTTTTTCTATAAATCCTTTTCTGAGAGGTACCAAGAACTGAAACCTGGAGGAATTGCAGAGAATATATTGAATAATATTGTGTACAATTTTCATACCTTTATTCATTATAGGTACAGATTTATGCTTGTTGAAATTTAGGGTTTTTTACTAATCCAAAAACTAGTCCCGTAAGACTAAGGTAAAGTTTGATGAAGATGCTATTCTTTTGTTTATGAAGTTGAGGAAGGTCTGCAGGTATGTGATCACATAGATTTGGTATTTTACAGAGTTACAAGTATGTTTATATGCATTTTTTTAGGGTTACATGTTGGCAATGTTATGGCGTATGGCACGATTGAGACATATCATGAGTGATATGGTATATTGTTGAGGCACATGGTTTGAGGATCATCTTGGATACTGGGCACATTGTTTGAGATACACTTTGGTATGTGTATGAGACACTTGTTGGTGATCTATATACATACTTGGTACACATTTGGCACATATTCTTGGCATATGGTTGAGGCATTTCATTGATGATATATTGTGGTATTTGGTATATGATATGGTATATGGTTGAGAAACATTACATCATATATGGTATATGGTATATGGTATGGTACTGGTGTTCATGTACATGGTTGATGTGCATTATTGGAACATGGTATGGTACATGGTATTGTACATGGTATGGTGTTGATGTGCATGTACATGCTTGATGTACATGGTTGATGCACCATTTGGTACAGGTTGGGATGCATGGTTGATGCACAGTTTGGTATAGGTGTTGGTGCATGGTTGATGTACTTGTTATGGTATAGGTTTTGGTACATGGTTGATGCTTGGTATGGTATAGGTTGATGGTTTGGTACATGCTTTGGTACATGGTTGAGACACATACCCTGTGATGGTATGCTGCTGATATTGGTACATGCATGGTAGAGGAATGTGTTGGTGATATTGGACATCTATTTGAGAGGTGTCCTTGGTATATGATCCATGTGAGAGGATCTAGTTGAGTATCGGTGATAGTGATAGGTTGGATACAATGTCAAGTTGACAGGTTACAAACAGTGACAATGCTAATGAGAGCGACAATAATTGTGGTAGTGATAGTTTGTCTACACTTATATTTCATGGTGACAGGATGAGGAAAGGAAAGGGGGTTTTAGAGTGATTATCCCAAAATGATTGTTTCTCATTTCTATTTAAATTCTTGACTCAAATCGAAGTTAAAGAATATCATACCAAATACCATACTAATATGCATACGATGCCTTCGATCAAAACCAAAGATTTACCATGCCATAACAATTTGAGTTGAAGAAATGATAAATTGCATGCAACTCAAATGCTCCAAGTTTGAGCCTATGGGCATCAACAAAGAGATAGGGTTTGAACCCATAACCCTTTTTCTTTTAAAACAAAAACGAATCAAGAGTAACACACATAATTAAACCATGATGAAAAAATTGGCTATAGGTAGTGTCGTTATCATTTTATAAAACCTAAATTCCATCACCCAATTCGGGCTTGATTTCATACTCGAACCAAATGGAAGAAACACACGGTTAAATCAATAACTTTTATTTGAAATAAATTAGAACAACATATCAGTTCAATCCAACAAATACATATGATTTTGATCATGCTAACTATGAATGCAATATAGGTTCGAATCAACAAACATCATGAGAGGCTTGACCCAGAAAATATCCAAGAACAAAAATGTGTACGAATTCAAATGTGAATCAAAAAGAGCATAATACTCGACCTAGGTTCGAAACCCATTGTTTTTCATTCATAACTTGAAAAGGGTTTGTCTCATTTTTCCCAAAATCATTACGATACCCACAAAATATCATAAAAGAGTCAAGCTCAAAACCATTTCTAATGCATATAAACTAGAGCTAGCTCAAATATTTTTCTTTTTAAAACTGTTCTTGAAAATGTGAGTTTTAAAATATGCAAGAGATAACTCAAACAACTCTTCAATGAACAATCATTCTTTTATTTCTTTTCTTCAAGCAATGTCAAATCAAGGAAATAGAAAAAATTTAATGCACACAATAATACTAACTATATCTAGAATTAATCAATCATAAAGACAAATATACTGTAGAATATGTAAAATAGAATATGAAATCATACATTTTCTAATAACTATTTTATACCAATAATGGAAATCAAAACAATTAAAAAAAACTAGAAGCAAGGGTTTTAGTGGGTTGAGCTCAAACTTCTTTCTTTCTCAAGAGGAAAAAATGACCATAAACCAAGGCAAAACTGAGTAATATCAAGCGGTATTGTGGGACTAAATTCCCAAATCCTTGCAACTTTAATGCATGTCCATTCATCACGTCGTCTATCCAAAATAAACAGCCATAGTATGTGTGTCGGCTTGGCTTTCATTTAATACGCATAACCCAAAAATTTATGCCATAAAACTCATATACAATATGTGATACACATCAGTCAAATTAACGATATATCACTTCCAATATGATGTTTGAATTGATGTCAACCCTTGGAGAGGTCCATATATGTTGGAAACATGATTGACACTTGTATGATCGAGATTGATGGTGAGTCAGTTGTCTACATTTGATGTAGTCTACATGTCGCCCCAAAGGTGCAGTTATGGGACCCGAAGTTGATTAATGAATATGTACATGAAGAGAATTGAAACTGAAGGTAAGACTACCATAGATGGATAGTATTTTTCGTGCCATTTCCAGTGATATGTGAAACACCACATGGTTCCTCATGGTTAGGGAGATATGGCTTTGTGAAGTTGAAAGCCCCAAAGAATGGTCAAGAAGCTCCTAGTTTGTTACAAGTATTTAATGAAAGGGTAAAGTGGTTTTAACAAGAAAGTTCAAGAAGCCCCAAAGTTAAGGAAAGATGTCCTAAAGTTAAGGAAATAGGTTATTTAGAAAAATTATAAATACACCTCAAGAAGTCTCTCATAAACACATGATTTATACACACAAGTTCATTGAATATCTATCTAAGTGATCAAGTGATTGTTTTCTGAGGTAACCAAGGATATATAAGGCATTTTTCAGAGGGAATCTTAAGTAAATACCGATGAAATTCAAGGGAGGATGAAGTCTTGTGAGGATGTGTTCTAAGGTATGTTATTTACAGGTCATCTTACCATTTTCAATATAACTACTTTTATAAAATGATTTAGGTAGTTAAATCTATCAGCTATTGATATGACATATCAAGGTACATGTGGTATAAATTTCAGCTTTCGGGTCATTTCATTCTGGGAGATACACTCTGTCGAATATAGGGTTTTTGGCTAGTCTTGGAACTAGTCTCAAACATGTGTTATGAGTAAAAAGGCCATAACTTATTCATAGAAAATAAAAATTCAGTGAGACCAAATTAATTGGATAGAATACCAGCTGTAGTATGTGGTGTACAATTTTTAGATCCAGATATCAAATATTCCACGTGGGGAATGCTCTACAACTTCTCTCTCTAGAATAAGACAGAATTCAACAAGGTCTATCATTTTTTCTATAAATCCTTTTCTGAGAGGTTCAAAGCACTGAAACCTGGAGGAATTGCAGAGAATTTATTGAATAATATTGTGTACAATTTTCATACCTTTATTCATTACAGGTACAGATTTATGTTTGTTGAAATTTAGGGTTTTTTACTAATCCAAAAACTAGTCCCGTAAGACTAAGGTAAAGTTTGATGAAGATGCTATTCTCTTGTTTCTGAAGTTGAGGAAGGTTTGCAGGTATGTGATCACATACATCTGGTATTTTACAGAGTTACAAGTATGTTTATATGCATTTTTTTAGGGTTACATGTTGATGATGTTATGGTGTATGGCACGATTGAGACATATCATAAGTGATATGGTATATTGTTGAGGCACATGGTTTGAGGAGCATCTTGGATACTGGGCACATTGTTTGAGATACATTTTGGTATATGTATGAGACACTTGTTGGTGATCTATATACATACTTGGTACACATTTGGCACATATTCTTGGCATATGGTTGAGGCATTTCATTGATGATATATTGTGGTATTTGGTATATGATATGGTATATGGTTGAGAAACATTACATCATATATGGTATATGGTATATGGTATGGTACTGGTGTTCATGTACATGGTTGATGTGCATTATTGGAACATGGTATGGTACATGGTATTGTACATGGTATGGTGTTGATGTGCATGTACATGCTTGATGTACATGGTTGATGCACCATTTGGTACAGGTTGGGATGCATGGTTGATGCACAGTTTGGTATAGGTGTTGGTGCATGGTTGATGTACTTGTTATGGTATAGGTTTTGGTACATGGTTGATGCTTGGTATGGTATAGGTTGATGGTTTGGTACATGCTTTGGTACATGGTTGAGACACATACCCTGTGATGGTATGCTGCTGATATTGGTACATGCATGGTAGAGGAATGTGTTGGTGATATTGGACATCTATTTGAGAGGTGTCCTTGGTATATGATCCATGTGAGAGGATCTAGTTGAGTATCGGTGATAGTGATAGGTTGGATACAATGTCAAGTTGACAGGTTACAAACAGTGACAATGCTAATGAGAGCGACAATAATTGTGGTAGTGATAGTTTGTCTACACTTATATTTCATGGTGACAGGATGAGGAAAGGAAAGGGGGTTTTAGAGTGATTATCCCAAAATGATTGTTTCTCATTTCTATTTAAATTCTTGACTCAAATCGAAGTTAAAGAATATCATACCAAATACCATACTAATATGCATACGATGCCTTCGATCAAAACCAAAGATTTACCATGCCATAACAATTTGAGTTGAAGAAATGATAAATTGCATGCAACTCAAATGCTCCAAGTTTGAGCCTATGGGCATCAACAAAGAGATAGGGTTTGAACCCATAACCCTTTTTCTTTTAAAACAAAAACGAATCAAGAGTAACACACATAATTAAACCATGATGAAAAAATTGGCTATAGGTTGTGTCGTTATCATTTTATAAAACCTAAATTCCATCACCCAATTCGGGCTTGATTTCATACTCGAACCAAATGGAAGAAACACACGGTTAAAGCAATAACTTTTATTTGAAATAAATTAGAACAACATATCAGTTCAATCCAACAAATACGTATGATTTTGATCATGCTAACTACGAATGCAATATAGGTTCGAATCAACAAACATCATCACAGGCTTGACCCGGAAAATATCCAAGAACAAAAATGTGTACGAATTCAAATGTGAATCAAAAAGAGCATAATACTCGACCTAGGTTCGAAACCCATTGTTTTTCATTCATAACTTGAAAAGGGTTTGTCTCATTTTTCGCAAAATCATTACAGAACCCACAAAATATCATAAAAGAGTCAAGCTCAAAACCATTTCTAATGCATATAAACTAGAGCTAGCTCAAATATTTTTCTTTTTAAAACTGTTCTTGAAAATGCGAGTTTTAAAATATGCAAGAGATAACTCAAACAACTCCTCAATGAACAATCATTCTTTTATTTCTTTTCTTCAAGCAATGACAAATCAAGGAAATAGAAAAAATCTCATGCACACAATAATACTAACTATATCTAGAATTAATCAATCATAAAGACAAATATAATGTAGAATATGTAAAATAGAATATGAAATCATACATTTTCTAATAACTATTCTATACCAATAATGGAAGTCAAAACAATTAAAAAAAAACTAGAAGCAAGGGTTTTAGTGGGTTGAGCTCAAACTTCTTTCTTTCTCAAGAGGAAAAAATGACCATAAACCAAGGCAAAACTGAGGAAAAAATGACCATAAACCAAGGCAAAACTGAGTAATATCAAGCGGTATTGTGGGACTAAATTCCCAAATCCTTGCAACTTTAATGCATGTCCATTCATCACGTCGTCTATCCAAAATAAACAACCATAGTATGTGTGTCGGCTTGGCTTTGATTTAATACGCATAACCCAAAAATTTATGCCATAAAACTCATATACCATATGTGATACACATCAGTCAAATTAACGATATATCACTTCCAATATGATGTTTGAATTGTAACAACTAAGCTTTTAAACCATTTGCGACCATGTCCAAAATAATGTGACTTTAACACAAGTTTCAAATTCCACATATTGATTCTTGTGGGTATTTGATTCATATATAGAAATCATGTTATCTTGTATTAACCCAAAACCTCTTTTCTTCAAAATATACAAATGGTTGAACTTGATATGTCCCACCAAACAATCTATATGGAGTTCAAGAATCGGCTTGTATGCCATATATTTCAAGTTTAGAATTTAAACCACATGCTTGAACTTGGATTAAATATCTCTCAGATACACTTTTTCACAAATGCTATTATACATCTTTGTCATTCATGCAAGTAAATCCCTTTCAACTCCAGTCATTTGCATAATATTAAACCATTTCTTCAAAATGTTAATATTAAAGTATATCATGCCAACAAAAATTTTGGAAACCAACATTTTTGCATTTTCTTCTATGAGATTCCACCTATTAACTATATAGTAATAATAATAATGATATTCACAACTCTTTGTGAGCATTTATAGTAGGTGATGGATTTTTTTAGTCAACAACTACTATTTCTAAAAAAAATAAAGAACAAAAGGCAATTTTGAAGTCATGACCGTCGACAAATGTGTATGGAACTACTCTGCATATGATTTTGTTTGATAAGTTTCTTGAATGAATGTCATGTGAATTATTTTTATGTATACCATTTAAGATGCTTACGTTGTTGTGATTTCTAATGGATACATTGCTAAAGTCACAGTTATAGTCTGCAACTATTTGTGATTTTGTTTGTAGCTTTACTGTTTTAATATGTTATTGATGGATATGAACTAATTCTACAATCAATGATATCATTTCATGTCGTATCTATTTTGTTAGACTTGATCCTGATTAGGATAGGATAGGATTAGTATAAGATAGTTACTTTTAATTCAACTCTAACAAGAACCCTTTAGGGGACAATTGTTCCCATTTCTTGTGTAACCTTTAGGTGGCAACCACGCCCACATACCAGACATAAACTTCCATCTCAAATGAGATCCAGACTAATTGGGACTTATCATTGAACTCTTTCCCTTACCTTCTTGACAGGTCAAGACCCACACTAATGCAAAGCCTTGTAATTTCAAGGATATAATGACTTTCATAATTTAAAAAAAAAAATGTAAAATTAACATTATAAATTTTGAAAAAATATCCCTAGATAAGAACAATGTGTTCTCTACAATTGTGCATTTTTTTTTAGGGAAATTCCATCATTTAGGTACTCAACACTTACACTAACAGGAACATGTGCATTATATTTTGCATGAAAAATAACATACCATTGTTAAAAGAACTCAAATTTCATATAGTCATACATAAATTGTATAAATAAAAATTATATATTCAAAAATCTAATTTAATTTCCTACATTTCATCTTTTACACCATATTCAAATTCATTGCGAAAATACCTCAAATCATCCCTCCAAGTTAACAAATTGTTGTTTTTCCATGTTTTTATTACCGCTAACGTATCATGAGAGACCACCATTAATTTACACTCACCCAAATAATTCTTTTTTTGTTTATCATTAACATGAATTCATTTTAAATAATCATTTAAATGAAACTATATATATATGTAAAAAACGTTTGTTGCTTAAAATATTCTTTAGATTAAAAAGAATTTACACAATTGTTTTTTAATCTTTTCATATCAAGTATTTTTCCCTTCTTTTCTTTTGACATAAAAAGTGGGATTTGATTTATGTTTATGCATTTGATTTTTATTTTAAATCTCACACTAAATATTTTTCAAAGTTTCCTTTTGAGATTCGATAATAACTTTTTCTTATTAGTTTTGGTGAAACAAAACAACTGTATGGCCACTTGGTTCTAAACACACTTGGTACGTTGGTGCTCACTACAATTACATTGAATTTTATTGGTATGCTAACGCAAGTTAAGTTTGACACATTTTTTGGAAATTACATCTAATGTTGTGTCTCAACCTAGATTGACGTATCATTGATCAAAGGTTGTGTCTCAACCTAGATTGATGTATCATATCAAAGACATAAGTACTAAGTAATGAAAATATGTTAAACCCAGATCGATGTATCTTTGATAAAAACATTATATCAAATAATTAAAAATAATAAAGAGTCATATCAATCTAATATATTAAGTATGAAGAAGAATTAAAAAACAAGTAATTTAGGATTAAGATGATCTATATTAATTAATAAAGAATTGAATTTATAATAAAATAAGTTGTATATAAATATAAAATTCATCTTTTTTTATATTTTAAATGTTATTTTATTTTTTATTTTTAATTTACAATCTTAATCGTCAAAAGGGGTTGGATTCAATGGTGGAAACTAAGGCATTTTTCACCATTGGTCAAGGTTCAATTCTCGTGAGGACCTAACCTGGAGCCATGGGGGCACCTTGAGGTAGTGATCGAACGTGTGATTTCACCCTGAGATATTATATTAAATAATATCGTGACTCATGCACACATAAGTGGGTCAAATCCCACCCCCATGTCCTCCAAATTTTAAGCCCAAAGGGGTTGGATTCAATGGTGGAAAGTGAGGAGTTTTTCACCATTGGGCAAGGTTCAATTCCCATGAGGGCTTTACCTGGAGCCATGGGGGCACCTTGAGGTAGTGGTTGAATGCATGGTTGCACCCAAAGATACTATATTAAATGGTATCGGGACCCGTGCACACATAAGTGGATCAATCCCACCCCCATGTCCTTCAAATTCAAGTCCCCGAGGTGTAGGACAGTGGGTGATGGAGTGTGATGTTAAGGAACTCTGTGATGTTAAGTCACTGGTTCGAAACCTGCGGGGACAAAAATTCCAACCATGTTAAGGGTTGGTGTGGCTTAGGCCAGGTGCAATCCCCAGGTAATTTTGATGGCTTATATGCTCCTAATTATGGTTTCTCGGTCATAGGCTAGTCCCACAGGTCATAGACAAACTAGCAAAAAAAATAAAATTACAACCTTAATCACCAACATAATAAATCTAAGGTTGATAGTATATTAAACTTAAATTATTAAACCTAAATCAATATATCCTTGATTAAAGAAATAATATTAAACAATTAAAAATAATAAAGGTACATCTCAATCTAATATTTATTAAATACTAAAAAAAATAAAACATAAGTGATTAAGATATTTTTTTTTGGTTGTAAGTAGAAACTATATTAATATTGACAAAATGTACATATATATTTGTGGTGGTTCAAATACCAAGAAATTTTGTTTGTGTGAGTAAGTAGAAATTATATTAATATTGACAAAATGCACATAGATATTTGTGGTGGTTCAAATACCGGAATGCTCAGACAGTTTTGTGAAACCAGGAGATAACAAGTTTGTGTGCCTACCTCAGTGGGGACACTGGGAAATGTAATGGGAAAGTCAAGAAGTATTGTATTTGTAGTGGTAGCTCATTAGGAGGTTTCCCCCTAGAAGAGGCAAATGAATAGGAGCGGATCTCTTCCTTAATATGTTCTATTGTATGTTGTTTCCCTGCTGTAAGGAATTCTATTATAATAAATGAGATTTTTCATATTGTATTATAATAAATGAGATTTGTGTCATTGGATGGATTATTTTTAGAGATTTATTTTAATATCTTGTATGTGGTGTATCCAATGGACATTATCTCTTGAATCCTCATGGGACACAACTAATTCCAACAAGAGATTCAATCCATCCAGAAAAAATTACAATATTTTCAAGTGCTCCAGATCATCGACCATCATGTCATGGAATCATATAATCAAGACACATATGCCTTGTATGATTTGGAGTCGGATTGTGAGGATTGATATATGAACAATTGTCATCTCTAGGATGATAACTATTTTCATCTTTTATTTGATGACTCTACTCCACCTTATGTATAAAAAATTATGGAGAGCAGTCAAGAGCCTTCTTTGAATACTATTTTTCAGTATTCTCTAATAGTAGTGTGTTATGCAGATGATTTTTGGGATATTGAGGGATCTACATATTTGGCGTTAGTAAAGTGGGTATGCTCATTTAACCATAGACAATATAGAAATATTGTCACCCAACCATAGGCACTAATGCCACCCCCGAGCACCCTGACCTTGACAGAGAGAAGAATTCCAACAGCTAATGCACCAAGCGAAGATAACCAAAACTAATCAGAGAGTCCAACCCAGAAAAATCGAAAATGCATATTGCAGGACCGTGACAATAGCTACTCCCCAGACTTGCGCACAACTGGACTTCTGCAATGCGCACAAGTGGATTTCTGCAATTCTAAGAGATCTAGCTCAAATGAAGACTGACATCCTATATTTATACTGCTTCTTCTAGGATGTCTGGGCCGACTTCTCTTTCTGGGTGCCAAACACTTAGTATATAATATTTCCTTTAGCTAACTTCTCTTCTAGGGTTATATCCAAGTATTTTCTTTCTTCCAGAATATTCTCATCTCATCAAATGTCACAAATGGAGGTTAATACTTTCTACAACTACCATAATATCAACACTCCCTCCTATATAAGGAGGTATAACATGTAATGGTCTTGAGAAAAAACATACCATTCAACCGATATCATCATTATAGCCACACAGGCTGTCTCATGATAAAATCACAAGCATCGTCATCATTATACAACTAGATAATATCCATGACAATTAGTACAATGTCATCTAATAGAACACAACTCTGTCTATCTATAGTAGTACACAACTACTTATTCAGTGACACATAGTCACAACCAGTGGAACATATCCACCACAGTAGCATACATCTAATGTCTAGAGACATACAGTCTCCATAGAGATCATCTCATCTGATATCAACCTGCACAGAAAAAAATATCATGATATAAACTGATCCATCTGGGAAATTCTTCCACTCACATCTGTGAGATCTTGAAGAGCATCTACCCTCAGAAAGTAAAGCATCAGCCATGAACTATTTGAACTATTCTTCTCAAGCATAAAAGAATAATTGTCTTGATTTCTAAGCCTGTACCATTCACCTAACTGGGTCATTCCTCTGGCACTAAACAAAGTGCAACCTGGAGAGAATGAGTTTTCCCTAGGGAATGCTTGTCCCTCATTGTTGAACCTAGACCATTCACCTAACTGGGCCATTCCTCCTGCACTAAAGAAAGTCCAACCTGGAGAGAATGTGTCTTCCCTACGGAATGACTATCCTGCACCAACCTCCAAAACAGAACATTCTTCGAAACTGCTCACAACTGTGAACTTCGAAAGAATGACTTCCTGATGAAGTGAACCATTCTTCTTGACAACTATTGAGAGTGACTTCCAAGAATAAAGATTGTCCTATACCTTTCCCCCACACTGTTAAGAACCAAATATCAATACAGCATAGAAAAACCTTAGAAAAAGTACTCAATGCCTTGAAAAAGAGAGAATTTCAGATAATAAGCCTCGAGGGGGAAACCTCCTTTTACCCCACTTAAATGTTCAAGTACAGGATGAGTCAAAATGAAAATGTCTCCTTGGTATATATAGGAGACTAGGAGTTATAATTACAACTAATCTCCTAAAGCCGACATAAATAAAATAACATTACTAATATAATATGCCCCAATTAAGGGGTAATGAGCCAATATTAGGGCTTAACATGCCCCTCCCCTTGAGACAAGTGTTGTCTGCAATGCTTGAGTAACTTTGGATGCTTTTGTATAAAATACTCAT
>SNQJ01S0203247.1:16089-32774 GCA_010110895.2 Picea sitchensis
TATCAGTTGGTATATTTATTAGGGTTATTGGACACTTTTGGCAGCAGGGCCGAGTTATTGAGGGTTTCAGCCTTCTATTGGAGCGTGGCATTCTTCAGCTGGAGAGTTTGGCATTCATATCTGCTTGTATTGATATTCATTTCTCATTCAGCCTTTGGAGGCATCTTTTGTATTAGCGAGAGCATTTTGTAGCAGCTCTTATCTATTTTCTATCTTCTTGGCCATCTGTTGAGCATTCCAGATTAGCATCTTCATTGTAGCAGGTTTCTCTATTTTATGAATAAAGAAGAATTGAGATGTTTTGGCTTGTCTATCTTATTGCATATGGTTGAGGTATGTTCCATGGTTATCTCTTCCTGTTATTTGCTGCATACACACATATAAACACATCTGAAAGGTAGATCAGCAAAGTGTTTGACGAAATACCTCACTCAGAAAAAGTTTTAAAAAGACACCAAAACAGTGATGATCCTTTCATAATGGCTTGGGATCATTACAAAGTATGTTAAGGGTCACTTGGGTGGGAAACCCATCTATGATGAATTGGCAAGTTGATAATACGTTTGTTACTTTTCTTTTGGTTCCAGTGGCTAGTTGTACCAACCATGGATTAACATGTCTAACTGGTTGCAGTTTACACTTATCAACAATCTGAGGGGGAACATAACTCAAATTATAACTAGGGTCAATTAAACTATAAAATAGACAGTTGGCGATCATACCTCCCATCTCCACCACTGAAGCTTGGTGGTCAACTTGTTTATTATCCAAAGCCACATAAATCCATGGCATGATCCTAGCCACCTCATTGACTGTGGTAACTTCTTGGATGTTGTAGATTCTCCTACTATTCTGATGTCTGTGTGGCCAATCCCTCAACAAATGTTCTTCTCCGCAACCCCAACATTTCAAGGGTTCTCTCTTTAGGTTATCAGTCTTTCCTGGGTCTGATCCAAAAGGTTTATTTCCACTCTAGGAGGGGAAATTTTGTTGGTGCACACTTCAGGTAGGAAGGATTGTCCTTGAATCCTTCATATAGTTATTAAATCTCAAGGATTTAAACCCCTTCTTCTTGAACCTCGAACTATTCTTCTTCTTCCAGTCCTCGTGAGGTTCTATCTGACGCCCGAACTATTCATAACAATACCTTTCCTTCCAGATAGTGTCATCTAAGGTCTTTGGCTCACCAAACTCAATCCTGTTTCGGTAGGTTTGAGGCAACCCATTGATAAATCGTTGGACTTTTACCTTTTCATCTTTTATGTAGGGTACATACCTCAGAATCTCAAGGAATTTATTGATGTATTCGTCTATGCTGAGTTGTCCCAGCTTGAGTTCATAGAACTCCTTAGTCTTCCCATGGAAGTATTTCTCTGAAAAATACTTCTTTTTGAAGTGCTTCTCAAATTTTTTCCATGATAAGTCCTTTTCATGGATTCCTTTCAAATTCTTAAGATCTTCCCACGAAATGGAATCCTTTCCATTCAGGTTGAAGAAGGTTATTCGAGCCTTCAAATTTTTAGAATAGTCATGAACTCTGAAGTACTTCTTTAAACCAAGCATCCAAGGTTCTGCCTCTTCCCCTTTCTCAATATTTCCATTGAAATAAGGTGGTTTGGATTTCTTGAACTCTTCAGGGTCATGTCTTTTGGAATGCTTTCTCTTCTTTCCTTTCTTATGAGAATGTGAGCTAGTTTTACTACTAGAAGATCCCTTGGAGTTTTCGTTCCCTTTCCAGAGGACTCTCCTTATGAGCGTCCCCTACCTCCAGTTTGGGCCTTTCTCAAGGTACTTCTCCCTGTGTGGTCACTTATGGGACCACATTTTTGTATTTCAGGTGGACTTCGACTTCTCTCTATATGTCAATGGTCCACATGGCTAGTTGTAGGTCCATGATGTAGCTGCCTCTATATATCGAATAATCTCTATAGCAAGACTGCATTGATTTCTGTTTGTTTTTCTTTATCCTTTATCAATCTCTCATTGTCATCCTTGCAACTCTGTAATTCTTCCATAATGATTCTTACAATTTCAGCTAGATATGGAGGGGTCTCTACCACCCTCCTCTCGTCAGACTCTTCGTCTCTATTGTTGGATCCATCCCCCACTTCATGGTGTGCCACCATCCTTTATTCTTGTGTTTTCCCTTGATTCACTAACGGTTTGAGTGCTGAAAAAAAACTTATTGTTAGCCAACAATCTATTAGTTTATGAACAACATACAATTCAAATTTCTTAAATACACATGGAGTAGAAAGTTTTATTCTTTCCCTTAATAAAAGTTTAACCAGACTCTTTAGGGAAGTAGTAAGATAAGGTGTCACCCTTAAAATTTACTTTAAACATGATTTTTAAGTGACTCATCCCTAAGCCCAAGAAGGACAAGTGTTGTAACCATGCTCCGATACCAATTTGTAACACACCCATGGAGGGGCGTAAAATTTTCATTTTTCTTAAGAAAATCAATATCCTGATTCGGGGATTCTATTCCATTCTTCTCTTCCAAGGCTTTCCATCCATGGTCTCCATGCTCCAAGCCAAGCTCAAAACTGGAAAAAATCCTCTTCCAAGTCCTTCGATTTCTTCCATTCCCCCTATACTTGCATATGACCATGGGTTATGACCAGATGCCAAAACAACGGGCGCCAAGACAACCACCACACGAATCCTCTAGAATGACAAATCTATGAAATTCACAATCCAACATTGTGTGTCCTCAGGGATTTCAATGGTCCTGATTCACTTCGGGACTTCGACATTTAGGAGTCCTAGATGCTCACACAACCTTTCCTCTTGAATTACTCCATACCCGAAGTTCCAGATCAAGTTTTACGCGTCCGTTTTAAATCAATGTCTTAGGTTCATTTCAGTATTTTGACATTCAAGAGCTTAAGATGTTTCTGCAGCCTTTTCTCCTATAGAATTTTCTTCTAGAGTTAAGGATCGTGTACCATGTATCCTTCCTGATCAATGGTCCTAGTTTACCTTGGAACTTTGGTGTTTAGGAGATCCGAACGTTCCAACAATCCATTCTCCCAGAGTACTTTCTTTCAGAGTCAAGGATTGTGCACCATGCATCCTTATCGTTTGACGGTGGGGATCCATTTAGGACAACCCTCTACTCTACATTTATTTCTCCTCACTTCCAAAGTACATGATATGGTAACGCATGTCCCTTGCAGATCGATGACTATGAATCACTTCGACTATTTGGTCTTCAGGAGTTTCAACCTCTCTACACTTGCTTTCTCTTGAAGTTCTTTCACCCAAAGTCAATGATCTGTCAACACGTGTCTCCCACAGATCAACAACTACAAATCACTTAAGTTCTTTGAAATCCCAGTCATTTCACCAACCACTTGGGAGAGGTATGTGTGTGCCAAGGGATGACATGTAGCTGGTTCAGGGGAGACATGTGCCCTCGTGGATTTGGTTTGATCATCCTTCAACCTCCCATAATATTTTAGAGACATGATCCAACCAATATCGATTTGTTCATCGATCAATGGTTCACAGTGATTACGGGGCCCCATGGTATTCGTTATTTATCGAAGATCTCAATCTCCACAATTCAAAAAGTACTCACCCAACTTGAACTAATTGTGGTCATTGATCCTCCATCTCAACGAGATCAAAGACATTGGTGAATTGCGGGCTGTGAACTAGCACGTCCGCAAATTTCACCTTCATGCTCTACAATGATTCCCCACCATCGATCTTTGTTCACAAATCGATGGTTCGCAATGATTGCGGGGCCCAATCTCCGAAATCTGGGAAGTGCTCACCCAAATCTATCTAATTGAGGTTGTTGATATTCCATCCCCAACAAGATCAACAACATTGATGAATTGTGAATTGAGAAATAACATGTCCACTAATTTCACCTTCGCACTCTGCAATGATCCCCAACCATCGATCTAATCGAGCGGTTGATGTTTGATTTGTTAATTCCAGTGGGTCTTTGAGTCAATCTAATGACTATGATGGGTTTTCCTCCTGATAAACTGTTCGCATCCATCTCCTCTTTGAGGTTCTTGATTCATCTACGACTCTTGTTACTTAGGTAGTTCGGGTACCTTTGACTAATGTGAATTTTGACATTCCAGGCATTGAACTCCCAAAACTCTGAAATCATTATGAACTAGCTCCTTTCAGGCTTAGTGAAGGGTTCCTGGACCCAAGTCACATGTACCTTTATATGACTCTCAGGCTATGAGCTCTACTCTTAGTCGAGTTTTGACTAAGGTCATGGGTGAGAATTCAAGGCCTCTAAGACTTCTGGTCTGAAGGAGATGCCTCCCTAACTTGAAAAAATTTAAGTTCTGAAATAGGGAAAGGTAAAATCATGAGGTTACCAAGATGGTAGCAGTGCCAAGAGGTCTACTCCAATTCTGGGGCTATGAGATAGCTCCCTGGGGGAAACACCTTTGAGAGTTAAACTGGAGCACACGATAAAAACAGAGGCATAAGTTCTTAAGGAAGTCAATGTATACATGTATCTTAACCATTTCAATGAAGAAAACATGTATATAGATGTAAATACATGCATGCAACCATTAATTCTCAATTCAATGCATAGAGTATGAAAAAACTTATCAGAAATAGATAATGTGAGGTGACTGATAGAAAGGGTGCTCATTTCCACCCAGCCATAGGCTCAGTCATTCCTAATGTATTTATCACTAGACACCCCTGAGTTAGACCACGATGCTCCTCAACAGAATCCTTTCTTCCGGCTCAACAAAAGTAGTGACGGAGGTTGCTCTCCTCCTCCCGCGGGATCTCGACAATGGTTTACAACATATCAAGAAAGAAGGACTAGCCTCATTTATCATCTTGTATCATAACCTTCTCATCCATTTCCTATGACCAAAACGTTTATCTCCTTGGTTCTCCCTTGAACCATAGAACTTAGCTTCTCATCTCTGCACTCTTCATAGATCCCCCTCTCCCTGACCCCCATGCTTTCCTTTCTTTCCTTCTCCAACAATATTGTGTGTGGCCCGAATTCCCAGTCTTTGGTCAGGTCTGGAAGCCTTATAGATGGGTGTTATACCCCATCCCCTCATTAACTATTGAGTATGTCTTCCCACCTACCATCCTGACTGTAATTCATTCCTGGGTTAGAGGGTTGTTCTAATCTCGAGAAATTAAATCCAACAAGGTACTAGTTCGGTGGAGGTTAACGCAACCATTCCTGGTCCCCTCCACCATATCTTTCATATCATTCTTGGTCTCTCTTAGGACATCCTCTTTCCAACAATTGTTTAACATGTATCCATTTTCTATTAAAATAACAGAATTTACATTCGTCGACCTTTCATACAAAGGTCCATCAAATCAAACATTCACACCTTTGAGTTTTCCATAGTTCCTTGTCCAATATAGTTATATTTACAAACTAGGGGAAACAAGGTGTTACACTAATCCATAAGGTTATCAATCTCGTTTAAGAACTATCACTAGTGTTTCTAGTGGGTGCAGTTACCGAAGCACTACTGCTAGGGTTACTAGCAGGTGCAGTTGCAGAAACCCTAAAACTCTTTCCTAACACCTTATGATGTAATAACTTGATCAAGGAGAATGTGTTCTAGTGCACCTTAGTCCAACGCACCTCTTGGCACTCTCAAAAGGAAAAAACATCAAGATTGATATTTTGGGTCAAAGCTTAACTAGTTATCGATCAACAAAAATCATGAATGAAAAGACTAATCATCTACACTACTCAACGCTCACAGGAACTCTTGAAGATGACATGTGGATAGTTGATAGTGGATCTTCCAGGCATATGATAGGAGACCAAGTCAAAATCTCCAATCTAAATGAAAAGAAGACATTGTACAAGGTAGAACTTGAAAAACACTTACCCAGTCGAAGAAATTGGTCAAGCCTTCGTCAAATTGAAAATAGGTAACAATGTTCATTTGAGAAATATCTTATATGTACATGGTTTATAAAAGAATATTGTATCCATATATTTCCTAGAGGACAAAGGAAACATATTAGCCTTTGTAGATGGAAAAGTATTATCTTGGCCTAGAGACTCCAGCATAGAGAATGCTAGAGTTATTGGAATCCGTGAAGTAAGACTATACAGACTACTAGAATGAAATGATGAAGCCCTTGTACATGTTGAAGTCAATCCCAATGAAATTTGGCATAGAAGGTATTCTCATATCAACTATCAAGAATTACCCTTCCTAAAAAAAATGGTTGAAGGAATACAAGAACTACAGTCTACACATGAAGGAATTTGCAAAGGATGTGCTCTTGGTAAGAATGCTAAGAAACTATTCTCAAGTAGCAATAATAGATCTAAGGAAATCCTAGATCTAATAAATTTAGATGTTTGTGGTCCGATGTGAGTCAAATATCTAGAAGGTTCTCTTTACTATGTAATATTCATAGATTATTACTAAAGAAAGACTTGGTTATATCTCTTGAAGACAAAGGACGAAGTTTTCAGCAAGTTTCAAGAATTCAAAGCAGAGATAGAGAACCTCACAAACAAGAAAATCAAGACCTTGAGAACAGATAATGGAGGAGAATATACATCCAAAGAATTTGTTTCCTTTTTCAAATTGGCAGGGGTTAGGAGGGAGCTAACTGTTCCTCATAATCCTCAACAAAATGGTGTAGCATAAAGGAAGAACGTATCTATTGAAGAAATTGTGAAAGAATTATTGAACGATCAAGATTTATCTATATATCTATGGGGAGAAGAAGCCATGACAACAATATATGTTCATAACAGAATTCCTCACTACATATTGAAGGACATGACTCCAGAAGAAGCCTTCTCAGGAAAGAAACCTAATGCAGAACACTTAAGAATCTTTGGATGCCCTATTTACTTTCACATCCCCAAGGATAAAAGGAAGAAATTAGAACCCTTAGGAAAGAAGGGAATATTCGTGGGATATAGTGAATCATCCAAGGCCTATAGAATCTATATCCTGGAAAAATGTAAGATTGAAGTCAGCAGAGACGTAACCTTCAATGAAAAGATGACTTTCAAGAAATCCATAGAAGAAACTATAGAAGAAGAAGAGTATGAAGAGCCTAATGAAGAAATAACATGTCTTCCAGAAAGTAAGAATGAAGAAACATAACAACTTGATCATCTGATGCAACCATGTGAAACTATTGAATCAGACACTGTACCCAAAACCAAGAAATGTCCAACTTGGCTTGAAGCTACCCTGCAAGAAGCAGAAAGAATCAAAGCCCCAAGTGGCACCTTCAGAAAAATAAAAAATCCCAAGAGATTCTCCATCTATGCAACATGTATGAAAAATATTATAAGCAAAGAACCCACCACATTTGAAGAGGCAACTCAGAAGAAACAATGGAAAGAAGCCATGGCAAAAGAACACTAATCCATCATGAAAAATAATGTATGGGAAATTGTGCCTAGACCTAAAGAAAAATCATTAGTAACTTCAAAATGGGTCTATAAGATCAAACATGTAGCAGACAAAAGCATGGACAAATATAAAGAAAGGTTCGTAGTGTTGACGGGCGAAACAGTCCATCCGTCAACTGGAAGAGTGGAACCGGTCCGGGGTTGTCTAAATAACCCAAGCTGTTTGGTATGGACCACCCTGACGAGTTTAACGGCTTCGTTGGCCGCTCTAAGGTCTCGTAAGGAAACCAAAGAGAAAGTTGATCTAAGTTAAGTGATCTAAACTAAGGAAATTAGAAACTAATAAAACAAACTAAAAATAACTATACTAATCTAACTACAAACTACAAACTATTATATATCTACAAGATACTAACTACGATCATAATAACTCAAATCAACTACTTAATTATCAGCTATAATCACTCTCTATTCACAAATATACATTATAGACAAATCACAGATTTGATTAAAACCTGTAAAACTCATGTGTTTGTTGCCTTAAGATAGCCAAGGATCTATTTTTGTCTTTTTTGTATTTTATAAAACAGAAAGAAAACTAACTGCAATTAAATAATCTAATCTAAATCTAACTAAACTACTAATTAATTAAAACAATAAACACCTAACTATTTGACCTGGAAACGCTCCAAATATGCCCTATGTAGGATGACTTCTAAAAGGCTGATTGGAGGAGGAAACTCACACCAGTTAAGCCCTTAAGCTTCTCGGAAGCGATCAGCTATAATGCTTCCGAGAAGTATTATTACAGGACAAACAAGACATAAGGTTATACAACAATTTTTCTAATTATAAACTTGCATAAAGGAAACCTATTATACGAGAAGCTTATATATGACAATTCAAATTACGAAGAAGACAAGCTATCATTCACTAAAATGAATTGAAAATTGTTATGTCCTTTATCAATTTAGGAAGAAACAAGATATAGATAAAAGCAATAAGATTATATCATTTGCATGTGATTAAGATAGCTAACGCAATACCAAAACATAAACAAACATTATACAAAACATAGAACAGAGTGTTGATTTATTGAAAAGCGGAAAGCTATGACAAAACACCAATTACATCGGTTTGAATTAGAACTCCATATCCTTGTTCTTCCCTACCGAGTTGTTTGATTATTACAAATCATAAGTTTAAATAGAAAGTTTTCACAAGGTAAAACCTCCTTGTGAAAAATAATCTTTCAGTTTACAAAATCTGGGAATAATCCCAAAATCCTTTAAACTAAGTAACTAAAATGCAGAAGGCGGAAATCGTAGATCATCTCCTAGCGCCCATAGTATCCATTGCAAATTCAAATTACCATGCAATAGACACCAGAATCAAGTTGAAGATTGTTTCTTCATAAAATGACAACTAAAATCGATTCTATGGACCCATAGTCGTTTGATTAAATTTGGTCGAATAAATAAAATATTGATTTAAATAAATCCGAGATCGATCCAAATCACTTAGAAATAATCAATTCATCACCAATAGTTAGATCAAATAAAACAAAAATCATACAACTGGGACGGTAGAGATATAATCGATACAAAATAGAAATACCTTGTTTCTCGATTCTTCCCAAAATCCAGATCAAATCTCAATCAGAAAGTTCCATGAATACCATCAATTAACAAACCAAATCAAATCATATGATTCAAATCATTGGAAAGCATTAATGATTTCATACATCACTGAATCCATAGAATCCAATCAGTTTTCTTTGTGACATGTTTCAAATAATCACAGTGAATTTAATATGAAAATGGACCAATTAAATCATAACAGCATGACGATATCATTCTCACGATGCATGAATTGTTTCCAATGTAATCGAACTGACTCAACAAACATCGATTCAATAGTTAGATTACTCCACAGTCATCACCGCGGGGTTTGTAGTCATCCAACGAGACATTTAATTATAGACCCAAATCAAAAAGATTTGATACAATCTTAATTTAATGTCAAATCAATCATTTGTTATCATTAGAATACAACTCATATCGTAACAATCTGTTATTCATTTGATTTTTGAAACAAATCACATGTGAATCGGTCTCAACATAGAAATTACAATTAGCATAGTCAACCAATTCACTCATCATATCACACAAGATATAATCAAAATCAAAAAACAATAGTTTGTGTTCCAAGAATAGAAAATATATGAACTAACAAAATATTCAAATTCGATTATGGTGAATCAAACCAAATCTAATCACAACCAATCGGAAATTGATAAAACATACGCAATGAGCAATTGAACATATAAGCGAGTTTATTATTGCTTGTATAAAAGAGGAAGATTATACCGTGCGTTGCTGGAACTATGTCAATCTTGAATTCACCACTGCAGTAGCTTGGACTCAGCGTTTAAACAAGATTGATCATGTGGTCCGTTGATTTTTATCAATAGAGCGCATGGCATCGACGGTAAGCAATGCCACTTGTTTTCAAATCATAGAATTTTTATTGCAATTTTGGGACATCCGAATAATACTTCTCTAACCTCTGTCCGCACTAATCACCAAGGTGAAGCAACCTTTTGGCTCAAAGGGTTTTGATGATTATGGGCTTCAAAGAGAGATGACCTTGATACCGGGTAGTCGAGGGTTATCCCTAAGACAGGCAAGAGATTATCAACGAAATTATGTGTGAGTTTGTTCACCCACGAAACCCTCTTGACTGGCGTTAGATGCTGGTCGGAGTCCTCGCGATCATGACGGGCTGTTTTGGCGGGGAGGCTTTGGACTATTTCTCTCCATCGCGAGAGAGAGATCATCATACGTTTCTCTTATTTCTAGCGGTAGTGTTTCCCTAGCCTACGTGGTTATGGGCTTAGCAACTTTAGTGACAGCCATACGTGAATTCACAGGTGGGTCGGGTTGGTTTAGAGTAGTAAAACAACAGCAGAAGTCACCGAGGGGTAGGTTACTCACAGATATCATAGGCTTATCAATTGGAGGAGGTTTGATTCCTCAAAACCGTTACGGTTGAGAAATGTCGGGCGAGAATCTCGGCAGTAAACCAAGTTCATAAACAACCAGTATTTTAATTAACCCAACATGGAAAAGGCTAATTAATGCCGACTTAACCTTCTTAGCCATTTTAAATAAGCCTCGGTGTAGATAATGTGGCAGTAACCTTCGAAACCCATAAACACCATCAACAATCGTAGATGAAACGGAAAAATCCATACACCTTCACAAGTGATAAATTGCTTGAGGATCATCAACAAATCATGCCGGTGGTTCAACATCTTAGAAAAACCTTTGTTGCACGACCTCACTGTCCGAGTACGAAACAACAATGTCCACGGGACATCACAAACTTTATAGCTTTTGGACCACTACGCTTATGGCGAGTAGACCGGTTACCCGGTAGAGAGATTGTTGATTTTGAGAACGGACATCTCCAGCTTCTTCGGCACCCGTCAAGCGTAGATTGCAAATTAGCAGCAACAGCGGTATTAAAACCATCGAACTTCTTTATAAGCGGGAGCCACCCATTCTCAAGATCATTTGTACATGCACCATCAAATGTTAACAGCTCTTGGCATCCATTAGGTTCAGCACTCACAACAGGAGCCATAACCCATGCTCATGGAAGGGTTCACACCAAATGAACAATGCCGAGTGGGTAACGGGAACATGGTTTGAATGTTGATCACGACCCAGCGAAAACAACTTCGAGGGCATCTCGCGAAGGTGGTGGGATTACCATCACCATTATTACATTAATGATGCAATACGGTACATTTTAAAACCATAATCATTAAAACAAATGCATCGACCCGGTGAGCGGGTGAATCCACCGGTTCACCGATTACCATATCCGGTCAGAACCAACACCTCATATGATAACAACGTGCCAAGTGTTAAGCTTTAAAATCAACGCAATACCAGCATTAACTATCGATCCAAAATGCCAATTCCATCGTTCATTCAATCACTTAATCCGGGGTTAAGCTAATACATAGCTTCGGGATCAAATAATATTCAACATTATAATCAATTTTGCAAACATAGTATGCCAAATATCAATTTGAGCATAGATTAACTATCTTAGCAAAACCATTACTCCATACCTTGTAAACTTGTCAATACATTCAGTGCATGTATATATGTTTATATTCCAAAGCTTTATAACCATACAATCAAAATTCCTTCATATAATAATCGGTAAAAGTCCAGAGCGGATAAAAACCATATGACCAAATCGTATAATTCTCCTTAAGACCGAGCAAAGCGATAACTTTTCATGCCAAGGTTCAACAAAAATACATCCAAATATGAAATCAAGGTAGGATAATTCTCAAGAATATAAGTTTAATACAACATTTAGCAATTAGATGATAAACCATTGATCGAGCATTAACCAAAAATGACGGCAATCTAATCAACAAAAGAAGTGTTTTCACAACTTTAACATTTGTGTGAAAACTAAAAAGCGAAATTAATTCACGATAATTAAGTAAAGATAAGACGAATGTCGATTTGCATAAAGTGACAATGATTTGTCATGATACACCGCAGGGTGTAGGCATCTTTTTGAGGAAGCGATAAAAAAAATGGGTTGGTACATATGCATTAGCTATAGGGTTCTCCTAGAAGGAGGGAAAATACTATGAAGAGACATGTGCTCATGTTTCCATATATATATTAAATTACATTAATGTCTTGTTGCTTTCATGGGATGGAGTTTACATTAGGTGGATGTAAAAACAAATTTCCTCAATGGAACAATCGAAGAAGAAATATACATTGAAAAACCTCAAGTATTGAAATTACACTCGAGAGACACTCATGTTTGTGGACTAAAAAAATATTTATATCGACTCAAGCAAGCTCCAAGATATTGGTATGCCAAAATAGACAACCTACTAAATAAGACTTGGTTTCTCCAAGATTCGTACATATCAAATATTTACTACAAAGTGTGAATAATTCACGTGATTCTGCTATATGTTGTGATTTATTCTTGGCCAGTCAAAGGTCTCTCATGCGTCCAATGTAAAAGGGAACCCAGCCTGCGAGTTTGATATGAAGATCTTGGTCTCATGCATTAATACTTGGGACTAACAAATTAGTGGAAAACATTGAAGTATTCCTTGGACAAGGAAAGTATCATGATGAAGATTCTTTAGAAGTTTGGAATGATGGATTACCAAATCTATGGACACTCTAGCGACATAGATATAAAAAAACAAAGTGGTTTAGAGATTTTTTTAGGACATGCATTTTTCGAGTTCGGAAAATGAATTACAGATCGAGCAGTCATTTTAGTAATGAAAATGGTTCAATAGATTGTTGATGTACCATGAGCCGGTGATTCCCCCTTGTGGCTAGTGTGGGTAAGCCTAATCTTGGCTCATTACATAATTGTGGAATATTATATTAGTAATTTTTATTTTATTTGTATGGGCTTTAGGCCATTGGTTGTAGTGCCACCTCCTAGTCTCCTATATATACCAAAGGAGACATTTTCAATTTGAATCATCTTGTACTTGAACATTTAAGTGGGGTAAAGGAGGTTGCCCCCTCGAAGGGAGCTTATTATGCTGAAATTATCTCTTTTTCAAGGTGTTGAGTATTATTTTTCACGAGGTTTTTCTATGCTATATTGATATTTGGTTCTTAACATATAGAATAAGGTCTTGGGGTTTCATTTCTACATCTAAGACACCTTGGAGATTTTCACTATAATTTTTTTATCTGATAACAGAAGGAGCGGCTTGGAGGATATTTATTATATTGATCAAGGTATGTTGGGTTCAAATTTCAGATCTTGAGGCCTTATGCCGAGGTCACAACTTTGTACAATATAGAAGTTACGGAGATCATCTGAGCGAGTCCAATGCGAGAATCTTAAGCTATAAACATTTTTAATGTTTGAGACACACTAAAATCTAGAGGCTATTCAAAAAGCTATAAGTAAGGTATATGTGGTAAAACTTTCAGCTGCGGATCATCTTAAATTTGTAGATACACCACGTATTAATATGAATAGAATTATCGACTAGTCCTATTGACTAGTCTCAAGATAGTTTCGAGTAAAACAATCATAACTTATTCACAAGTATCAAATTGAGTTGGACTAGTTTCATTGGATTGTGAATAATTTGTAGTATTTAGAATTACGAGTTTCAATTTTATATCAATTATTTTGTGTGGGGCCTTCTATACAAATTGAGATCTCTGGAAGGCCACAAATCAGCTAGTTGTGGGAATTTACCATAAATTCCATGGAACATCAATTTTGATCAGACCTATGGAATTGAGAGAAGAAATATCATGGGAACTACATAAAAGAAAGTTCATACCTAGAAGGTTGAAACTTGGGAGATACAACTAAGATTGTCTGAGAACCACCTCAAAGTGGAGTTTAAAGTGATATTTGTACCACCCAGTATACACCAAATAAGCCTCGGACAATCCTAGGACTCTTGATGAGAAGGTGAAGAAATCGTGGGACATAAATGATTTACAAAAGAATATAGTAACAAAAGGAGATGAACTACAAGAGATGGAGGAGGAGGAAGCTAAGTTGGAGGCAAAAGATGGATGGTTTAAAGGAGATCATGGAAGTATTGAAAATTTTTTGTAACAAGAAGACACTTGAAAGTGAAAATTCATCCCATGAAATTCATGATGAGGAAACAAGGAAGGTGAATCAAGAATGGGAGAAACTCAACTTTGGGTTGAAGACCAACCAAGTTCCTAAGATCGATATGAGGAAGTTTGATGCTTGAGGACCCGATCCACATGGATACTTCGGATGGAGAGAAATTATTTGATCTACATAGTAATGCCACATACACAAAAAGGTACAAATTGCTTCTTTATATTTGGAACCTAAATCAATTTGTATGGTGTGATGGATTTAATTTCTCACAAATCACTCATCCCTTGGACAATTTTTCACCGGAAAATGATAGCACACTATGAGGATACAGGAACAATACCTTTAACATCCAATTGATAAATCTCAAAGCAAAAGGTTCCCGTTGAGCACATTGAGAACTTCAAAGATTGAATATAAAAGGTAACCGATATTTCAGATGAGCACTTGATTGATGTATTCATAGGAACTTTACAGGGTAACATTCAACATGAGAGGTTCACCTTGGAACCCAAATCATTGGAAGTGCATTTAAGGTGGCAAGAAATGTTGAAAGTAAAAATATGTCTATGGCTACTAGAAGGACCAATCTAACATCTATAGAGACAACAATGCTCCTTCTTCTAAAACACCCCCTCATCTCCTATAAAGGTTGACACCTCAACAATTGGAGGAAAGAAAAGAAAAGGTTTGTGCTTTAATTGTGACAACAAATTACAGTAAGGGACATAAGTGTGGTGAGAAGAATTATTCTACATAGATTATGAGAGGAAGAAGAATAAGAACAAGAACCATTTCAAGATGAAAGCATAGAAGGAATTTTGTTTGAAGAGTTGACTCCCACGATATCGTGTAATGCATTGGCTGGAATTAACCTCTTAAACCCTCAAGATCGAAGGATATCCAAAGAGAAAAAGGTAATAGTCCTAATTGATTCTGGCAGTACTCATGGTACATTCACTATAAATTAGCTAAAGCTATCAATTGCTTTGTATATCGAACAAAGTTTCAAGTAATGATTGCAGATGGAGGAACTATCAATTTCTCAGGAAAATGAAATAAAATCAATCTTACTTTGGGGAAATATGTAATGAATAGTCCAATGATTGATATACCGATGGGTGGTGTAGATATTGTACTAGGAAGCCAATGGATTTACAATCATTAGGAACAGTGGCTTCTAATTTTCAAGAACTTTCATGAAATTTTCATTTGGAAGGAAAATTGAGTTAAGAGGTATCACAGGAAACCCAGGTGATAAGCTCTAATGGCATGACAAAATTATTGAAAAAGGGGGCATCAAGGTGTTGTGCACAACTATGCTCACTAGATGTTCAAACATCTAAGCCATCTATTACTCAAGATCTCAAAGGATCATTGATAAGCATTCCAAAGTATTTGAAAGATATTCTCAAGGTCTTCCACCCACTCAGAAATCATGATCATGAAATTCACCTAATTCCTAGGAGTGTTCCTCTAACATCAATTATATACCCTTATTCCTAGAAGACTGAAATTGAGTGCATGGTTGAAGAAATGTTAGAGGCTAGCATTATTAGACAACCAAAGTTCTTACTCTGCACCAGTGGTAATGGTATTCAAAATAGTTCATGGCGTATGTGTGTGAATTATAGAGATCCAACAAGATCATTACTAAAAGATAAGTTCCCATTCCTATCATTGATGAATTGTTAGATGAACTACATGGAGCAATCTATTTCAAAAATGGATCTCTGTTCAGGGTATCATTAGATCAGAATGAAGGAAGAAGATATCCCAAAAACAATTCCTGAACTCAGAAGGCCATTATGAATTTTGGTCATGCCTTTTGGCCTTACAAATGCACCTTCCACATTCCAAGGGTTGATGAATTCCATTTTGAAGCCCTTCCTTCGAAAATTTGTGTTAGTATTTTTTTGATGATATACTAATCTATAGCAAGTCTTGGGAGGGATCATGTGCGACATGTTGACAAAGGTGCTACTAACTACTAAAGGAGCAACAACATATGCCAAACCATCAACTACTAAAGGAGCAACAACTATATGCCAAACCATCCAAATGTTTCTTTGGAGTAAAGGAGGTAGAGTATTTGGGTCATATTGTATCTCATGAAGTTGTCAAGGAAGACCCTAAAAAGATTAAGGCCATTATGGACTGGCCGATTCCCAAAACATTGAAGAATCTTAGAGGATTTTTGGGTTTGATAGGTTACTACCGCAAGTTTGTTCGGAACTATGGAAGAATAATAACACCTTTAACGACACTAACTAAGAAGGATGCATTTTCATGGAATCCAGAGGAAACTAAATCTTTTGAACAACTTAAAGAGGTGATGTGCAAAGCTCCTGTCTTGACCACTCCAGACTTCAAAAAAACCTTTAATGTGGAATGTGATGCCTTTGGAAATGGAATTGGTGTTGTCCTAATGCAAGAAGGAAGGCCCCTGGCTTTTGAAAGTCGACCAATCAAGGGAAAGGACTTACACAAACCCATTTATGAGAAGGAAATGATGGCAATACTACATGCATTGAAGAAATGGAGTCCTTACCTAATAGATAGGCACTTCAAGGTCAAAACAGATCATGATAGTCTTAAATACTTCTTGGAACAAACACTATCTTCAGAAGAACAACAAAAA
>SNQJ01S0203248.1:0-16684 GCA_010110895.2 Picea sitchensis
TTTATGCCCAGTTACATGTTGCATCCCAAACCATTTCAGAGATTCTTGGCCAATTCCTCCTCACGGCATAAAAACCTAACAGAGCAACATTTTTTAGTTCCATGAGATGTTGCAAGATTGTTTAGGAATGTAATATGTGACCACATTGTCTATCCGATCTCGAGGTATGGTTTCATTAATTGGATCCCATAATCCAAATGTTGCGTTTCTTCAAACTAAGCAAAACACTAGTTCTTGAAATCAATAAGTAAAGAAACTTCTGAGGCACAAAACTTGAGAGTGAGGGGTTATATAGCTGAAATCCTATCCCAGTAAACCACCATATTCGTCAGTTTCTCAATCTGAGACTCCGTTTTTGTTTTATGCCCATTTGCAAGTTGCATCCCAAACCATTTCAGGGACTCTTGGCCAATTCCTCCTCAGGGAATAAAATCCTAACGGAGCAACATTTTTTAGTTCTATGAGATGTTGAATTCTTGTTTAGGCATGGAATATGTCGCCACATTTTCCATCCTTTCCTGAGGAATGGTTTCCAAAATTGTACCCCCAAATCCAAAGGTTGCACATTGCTTCGTACTGAGCAAAACACTAGTTCTCAAAATCGATGAAAAAAACAACTTTCGAGTGATTAGAACTAGGAGTGAGGGGTGCTCTAGCTAAACTCCTATTCCAGGAATTGAACGGATACAATGGTTCCTCAATCTGATTCCCCATTTTGATGATATTCCCAGTTGAAAGGCGCATCGCAAACCATTTTGGGGAATCTTGACCAATTCCTCCTCAGGGCATAAGAGACGAACGAAGAAACATTTTTGAGTTTTGTGAGATGCTGCAAGACTTTTTAGGCATGGAATAGGTCACCACATTATCCATCCACTTCTGAGGGATGATTTCATAAATTGGACCCTTTAATCCAAATGTTGCATTGCTTCAAACTGAGCAAAACATTAGTGCTCGAAATCAATGAGTAAAGCAACTTTCGAGGCATGGAACCCTGGAGTGAGGGGTTCTCTAGATGAAATCATTTCCCACCAATCCATTAGAGTCAATGATTCCTCAATCTGAGACTTGATTTTTGTTTATGACCAGTTGCAAGTCGCATCCCAAACCATTTCTGGGACTCTTCCTCAATTCCTCCTTGGGGCATAAAAGACTAACGTAGCAACATTTTTGAGTTATGTGAGATGATATAAGATTTTTTAGGTGTGGAATATGTGGCCACATTTTCCATCATCTCTCAAGGAACAATTTCATAAATTTGACCCCTAAATCCAAATGTTGCATTGCTTCAAACTAAGCAAAACGCTAGTTCTCAAAATCGATAAAAAAAACAACTTTAGAGGGACTGGACCTGGCAGTGAGGGGTGCTCTAGCTAAAATACTATGACATGAATCCAATGGAGATGACGATTACTCAATTTGATTGTTAGTATTCGTTATATCCCTAGTTGCAAGTCCCATCGCAAACCATATCGTGGACTCTTGGTCAATTCCTCCTTAGGCCACAAAAACCTAAAGGAATAACATTTTTGAGTTCCGTGAGATGTTGAAAACTTGTTTCAGAATGGAATATGTGACCACATTGTCCATCCACTCCTGAGGCATGGTTTCATAAATTGGACCACTAAATCCAAATTTTGCATTGCTTCTTACTGAGAAAAACCCTAGTTCTCAAAATCAATGAAACAAATGACTTCTGAGGGATTCAACTTGGTTGAGAGGGGATATCTAGTTGAAATCATATACGAGGAATCCAACAAAGATGATGGTTCCTCAATCTAAGTCTCGGTATTCGTTATATTCCTAGTTGCAGGTCACATTCCAAACCTTTTTAGGGACTCTTGGCGAATTCCTCCTCAGGGCATAAAACCTAACGGAGAAACATTTTTGAGTTTCGTGAGATGTTGCAAGATTTTTTAGGTGTGGATAAGGTGACTACATTTTCCATCCGCTCCCGAGGCACGGTTTCATTAATTGGACCCCTTAATCCAAATGTTGGATTGCTTCAAACTGAGAAAAACACTAGTTCTAGAAATCAATGAGTAAATCAACTTTCGACGCATGGCACCTAGGAGTGAGGAGTGATATATCTGAAATACTATCCCAGTAATGCATCGGAGTCAATGGTTCCTCAATATGAGTCTCGATTTTTGTTTTATGCCCAGTTGCAAGTCGCATCCCAAACCATTTAGGGACTCTTGGCCAATTCCTCCTCGGGGCCTGAAAGCCTAATAGAGAAACATTTTTGAGTTCCATGAGATGTTGCATGATTTTTTAGGCATGGACTACATGACCACATTGTCCATCCACTCCCGAGGCATGGTTTCCTAAATTGGACCTCTAAATACAAATGTTGCATTGCTTCTTACTGAGGAAAACACTAGTTCTCAATATCGATGAAAAAAATAACTTCTGAGGGATTGGAACTGGAAGTGAGGGGTTCTCTAGCTAAAATCCTATGACAAGAATCTAACAGATACCACTGTTGCTCAATATAAGTCTCAGTTTTCATGATATGTTGAGTTGTAGGCTGCATCCCAAACCATTCCAGGGACTCTTGGCCAATTTCTCCTCGGGGCATAAAAGACTAACATATCAACATTTTTGAGTTTCGTGAGATGCTAAAATATTGTTTAGGCATGGACTAGGTTACCACAATATCTATCAGCTATCGAGGGAAAATTTTATAAATTGGATCCCTTAATCGAAATGTTGCATTGCTTCAAATTGAGCAAAACAATAGTTCTCGAAATAAATGAGTAAAGCAAATTATGAGGCATGGAACAGGGGCGATGGGGTGGTATAGCTTAAATATTATCATAGTAATCCATCAAATTTGATGGTTCCTCAATCTAAGTCTTGGTTTTCATTTTATGGCCAGTTGCAAGTTGCATTCCAATACATTTCAAGGACTCTTGGCCAATTCCTCCTTAGGGAATAAAAACCTAACAGAGAAACATGCTTGAGTTATGTGAGATGTTGCAAGATTGTTTAGGCATGGAATATGTGACCACATTGTCCATCCTCTCCCGAGGCACGGTTTCATAAATTGGATCCTTTAATCCAAATGTTGCATTGCTTCAAATTGAGGAAAACATTAGTTCTCAAAATCAATGAGTAAATAAACTCTCAAGGCATCGAACCTGGGAGTGAGGGGTTCTCTAGATGAAATCCTATCCCAGTAATCCATCAAAGTCGATGGTTCCTCAATCCGAGACTATTTTTTCATTTTATTCCTAATTGCAAGTCGCATCGCAAACCATTTCAGGGACTCTTGGCCAATTCCTCCTCAAGGCATAAAAATCTAACAGAGAAGCATTTTTGAGTTTCATCAGATGTTGCAAGATTTTTTAGGCATGGAATATGTGACCACATTTTCAATTCTCTCCCAAGGCATGGTTTCATATATTGGACCCCTAAATCCAAATGTTGCATTGCTTCAAGCTAAGCAAAATTCTAGTTCTCAAAATCGATGAAAAAAACTACTTCTGAGGGATTGAGCTTGGGAGTGAGTGGTGCGCTAGCTGAAATTGTATGATAGGAATCCAAAAAAGACAAAATTTCTTCATTTCGAGTCTTGATTTTTGTTATATGTTGAGTTTCAATTCACATCCCAAACCATTTCGAGGACTCTTGGCCAATTCCTCCTCAGGGCATAAAAGACTAATAGAGCAACGTTTTTTAGTTTCATGAGATGTTGCAAGATTGTTTAGGAATGAACTAGGTGAACACATTATCCATCTACTCATGAGTGATGGTTTCATAAATTAGACCCCTTAATCCAAATGTTACATTGCTTCAAACTAAGCAAGACACTAGTTCTCGAAATCAATGAGTAAAGAAGCTTTCGAGGCATGGGAACCGAGAGTGAGAGGTGCTCTAGCTGAAATATTATCTTAGTAATCAAATGGATATGACGGTTCCTCAATCTGAGTATTGCCTTTCGTTTTATTCCTAATTGTAGGTAGATTGCAAACCATTTCACGGACTCTTGGTCAATTCCTCCTCAAGGTATAAAAACCTCACCGAGAAACATTTTTGAGTTCCGTCAAATTTTGCAAGCTTGTTTAGGCATGGAATATGTGACCACATTTTCCATATTCACCTGAGGCATGGTTTCATAAATTGGACCCCTAAATCCAAATGTTTCATTTCTTCTTACTAAGGAAAACCCTATTTCTCAAAATCGATAAATAAAAAAACTTACGAGGGATTGGACCCAAGAGTGAGGGGTGCTCTAGCTGAAACATGTTAGCCTATGGCTTACCTTTACCAATCACTAAGTCTAAACTGTCACCTATATTTGTATTATTAATTTAGGATATTAGTAATATATCCTCAAGTGATGACTAATGATTTAGTTAAGATTGCCTATCCTAGTCATCATGCATGATTTTAGGATCTAGAGCAAATCTCTCTATGAGGTGGCATCACCCATTGTACTATAAATATGTAACATTGGAGTGAATACAATGTGTGTTGGCTAGTATTCCTTGTCCACCATGTTGTTGTTCCTATCTATATTTTATCAATTGGTATCAAAGCTTCTTATTTATTAAGGCCTAGTAGTGTTGAGAGGTAGGAATAGGAGTAGAGAGGTAGATAATATTTGTTGAGTGTATAGTTTCAATTCTCTTGTAACCACAAACAAAGAACGAGGGTTTTGAATCTGCAATTTTGACTGGAGATTCTAGATACATTGCTTGAAGCTGAGAGTTATTTTTTTTTTAGTTATTTTGAGCGTGAAGAAGAAGTGTGCCTAGAGCCTGGAAAAAGGATTCATCACCAAGAATTAGTTGTATGCAGAGCCCTGCCGGAAGAGGTGCAAGAGCAAGGAGAAAATCTTGTTGCAGATTGAAGAGGCCACTTGCAGAGATCCTTCATTTATCGACCACCTGTCTGAGTCACGTATCTAAAGAAAGGAAGATGCAGATCTACTGTAGTGGCTTCTCAAATATCTAGTGATCTAAACCTCCATGAGCAAGAGCATAATTCAATTTTCCTTCAACAATTATTGCATGCCATTTTATGGCTTCATCTATACGGACTCCAACTCATATTTTCAAGGTATTCATTTTCTTTTAAAAGCACCGATCTATTTCTTTACTGCAAAGATGAGGGTTTGGAGGCTGAAAACATCGTGAGATTCGAGCACATGTCTTCACGATTGAGCTAGGAAGATTCATGTAGCGAACGAGTGGATCTGAGCCTCCAAGCTACGATATGAACAAGAATAGCTCACACACATATCAACATCTATGATGATACACAAGAAATTCCCTGAAGCAGGTGGCCAAAGAGAAAAATGCCAATTACAATATTAACGAGGCATGACACTGCTTTTGATCTAAATTTTTAGAGGGGCAGAGATCTAGTCGCCTGCACAATATTGCCTCCATTGTTTTCCTTCTCTACAGGGATCCTTATCGCAGGTCGTTTTTTTTTTTTTCACACAAGATCATCCAAGCATTCATACAAGTGCTCAAATCACAAATTCTTAGCTCCCAACTTACCTGGTAGAAGACCGAGAGTCCATATTTCTTATTGTCGCACGGATTTGACCCATAGATCGCCTACAATCTTCTTCTCTTTCTTGACGGTTTTAAATGTTTGTCAATCCAATCCATCTCAGTGATACCTCAATGATCATTGTTTTTAACCTCTAAGAAATCCTTCATTTGCAAATTCCTATTGGTCTAGATCAACTTTTCTAAATCGACGTGTTTAGTTGTCTCACGAAGTGCGAATGATTGTTGTGTTTGAAATACTTTAGAAGAAAATAAGCAGCAGGCTTCAAATCATTCAAATACCACAGCTACCGAGTTATAGAGGGTGCGCTAGCAAGCCACACATAGAGTTCAAGGACGCAAAGTTCAACAATGCATGCGGTCTTGCAGGTTTCCATATTGAAACCATCTAGTAGAAGTTGTTGATAATCATACAGGTGAATTGAAGATTCCCCAACATATATCTTCTTTTATTTTAGAACACAGATCATTCAAATGATCCTGTGGAAATCACCAAGCAATTTGAAAGCAAGCCAATCCCCACATCAAAACGCATTGTCAGAAGCCATCGATTGACATTTTTTGATGAGATCCATGCATCATATTTTCCAGCTGGAAAGTGAGATCACCTAGCAACCAATGTGGATATTCAAAGTGATTATTTCAATATATATATATATATATATATATATATATATATATATATATTTAAATAATGCCTTGAAATCGATTTGATACTTGTGTAATATAAATAGTTTCATTAAAAATATATATATATTATATAGACTTTGTGTTATCATTGTTAAGAAGGTATCTTCATATCAATGTCTTTGATGGAATAATTATGAGGTTGATCACTTTATCTAAGTCTCTTTTGAGCCAAGAGTTGAAACTTTGTAATGACAGGCCTTAAGGTTTTTGTAAAAGAGTAAAGATAAGAGTCCTTCACAATGGTTGTTTTTGTATTCAAACTACAATAGACTATTAATCATGCCAAGTAAATAAAAAGATGATTTTTGATGGATGTTTGTCCTAGACCACCCCGAATTTAAATTGAATAAAGGGGTTTAAGGACATTTGCACTTGTGTGTGATTGTGATTGTGCTAGTGGATGATTTTTCCTTGAAGATGTTAATTTGTGTCTAGTCTTTGACACATCTCATTTGGAAAACAAACACACAATTAATGTTATCCATGCACATACATTCAAGCAAAATTAATGAAAATCAAGGATCAACAAAGAATACTAAAGAAATGAACAAGTCAAACTCATAAGCAAAGGATAACTGGACTCAAAAGCATCGACAATACATTCAAATTCAACTTCAGAATCTGGATTTATTATAAACTTACCGAAATTGTCCTTTTGTAAGTTTACTTGTCTTTTTGAAATCCAGTTGAGTTGAATTGAATTTGTCATAAGGTGCATTTTAGGTTGGGCAAACACCCTAGAGTCATTTTGAGTAGTAATTGACAAGGATGAGTACTTGAAACTAAAAGCATTGTAATACTTTGGAATGCATTTTCCGGTGATAACCGACATCCTCAACTTCCACAGGAAACAAGTTCAAAACAGAAGCGCAAAGTTCAAGTGAGCATGAATAAATGACATGAATTTCAATGAAAGCGATTCAAGTGAGTGAGTTGCAAATAAACCTTCTTTTGTCGAGTCAAATTGTAATTAGGATCTGCTTGCACAAGGATACCTCATTTAGTTTTTGAAATGGCTCAAAGTCTCAAATTATTAAAGTTACTGAACACTCTAATAAACACCATTGAAGACAACAAAGTGACATTGAACAAAAGCAAATCTTCAATCGGTGCTAACTTGTTTGCAAGTGGCACAGGATAAAGTTAGACTTCTTCAATTTCTATCCCAACTATTGAATGATGAGTTGATTGATCTAAAAATTAAACAGCTAGTGAAGTGTTCTGAACTAGTTTTGTTCAACACAACCCTCTCTATAGTGATGATAATGAGTGTTTTTGATCAACGGTGAGTGAAGGAACAACACAGTGATACAAACTCAGAATCAGTTTTAGATGAAGTTGGATCTATTCATGAACCTACATTTCCAGAGTTTTCTTTTGACTTCAGTAAATAAAACCTTTCAATGATCACATCAACATGCAGTAAATTTTCTTCCATGGATTTCAAAGCAACGGGTTTAGAATACTCTTTCCAAGCCCATCATGAGACCTTGGAAAGAAATCATCTACAACAAAAAAAGAACAGGACTTGGATATGACAAAGAAGTTACCTTTCATATTCTTGATTATTCAAAACCAATCTAGTTCCAAAGTTCCAAAGTGTTGGATTCCTTCAAAAATATTCAACTTCACTTGTTCAAGTTCAACATAAAAATGATAAGTGACAACATTGTAATCAGCACGTTGGTCACAAGGAGAATCGTGTTTTGATCTCCATCCCTTCCGGCATTGTGGAAAGCATAACCATTCTTAAGACACATGTTCAACACTGAAGAAGAAGCAGCCACAGATTGAAATTTCACTATGAGTGGATTGATCCTTGACAATGGTCATCAACAACAAGTGATTATATAAGTCCTACCGTGAGAATTCAATCTCGGTAAAGACCAATCTTGTAGCATAGCACTTTTGTACCTCACATAAGTGGTCCCCATATGTATAGCTTTCGAGCATAGCCCTCATGGGATGAGATAACATGTAGTTTGTTTCTGCATGCCCACTTTTAGTTGTACACAAAATAGAACAGGTATGGTACTCTCTTGAGCATAGAGAGAGTAAAATGATGTAACTCGTGCACCTTCAAGGAGTTCAAAAATCAGATGATGATGGTTCATGAAACCACTAGTGGTCTCTCCTTTCGGTGACAAAGGGAAATTGATGATGGAATTGGATTTGTCAAACTAGGTACTAGACAAAAGTACATACCATATCTTGAAATTTTCCAAATGGAAGCATTTAATACGTAAATGACAAATTTTGGTTGAATTATGGTTCAATAAGTTTAAGTTGAATCCATATAGATTTTGATTTTGAGAGCAATGAGAATGCTTGGGCATTTGGTCCACATAGATGGTCATTCGACCTACTAGAGGACAAGAGGATCCTTCTGCATTGGAGCTTGGCATTTGATTGAGTTGTCGGGCATTTTTTTCATGGATTTGTCATACTAGAAGTTGATTCACTTCTCTTGGTTCTCTCTCATCAGTTTGGAGTTTACATTAAGTAAACAATTTTCATGCATCATGGCTCACATGATTACATAGTGAGATTTTCCAGAGATGGCCAAATTTGATAGGATTATGGTTCAATGAAATGCAATTGAATCATAAACATTATACATTAAGGATGTTGTTAGACACCTAAAAGTGTCAAGATTTGGTTAGTGGTTATCCAAAACCATCGGATACATGGTATCAATTGGTCAATTGTCATCCCAAACCAGTTAGGATAACACTTTGATGCATTGATAGTAGAGTGTTGATACTACATGTTCACCAATTAGTAGAAGACATTAGATTCTTCTAGTTAAAATACTTGGAAAAATGATCAAATTGTCAACCAATTGGGAAATGTTCAGATACCACAATTGTTCATTTCCATATCGCAGCTCTCTTCTAGTTCATTTCAAATGAACATGTTCAGCTTCCAGATTGGCGGTTTTTCAGGGGTTCTTCATTGAGGCTCAGCTCAGGAGGTTCGGTATGAAGACTTGGAATTGATACGGTTATGTTTTATTGTTTTATTATAGATAGGACTTGTGATTGAGGGGAGGATTGTTAGCCTATGGATTTTGCCTTTACCAATCATTAAGTCTAATTTTCACCTATATTTTATTATTCATTTGGGATATTAGTAATATATCCTCAAGTGATGACTAATGATTTAGTTAAGATTTCCTAGCCTAGTCATCATGCATGATTTTAGGATCTAGAAAATATCTCTATGAGGTGGCATCACCATTGTACTATAAATATGTAGCATTAGTGTGGATACAATGTGTGTTGGCTGGTAATGCCTTTTCCTCCATGTTGTTGTTCCTATATTTATTTTATCAAAATACTATGTCACAAATATAATGGAGATGATGGTTCATAAATATGAGTCTCGGGTTTCGTTATACACCGAGTTTAAAGTGGGTACAAAACCATTTTAGGGACTCTTGCCAATTCCTCCTAGACTTAAAACCCTATGAACTTAACATTTTGGGATTACGTGAGATGTTGCTAGCTTGTTAATGCATAGAATAGGTGACTACATTATCGATATTCTCACAAGGAATGGTTTCATAAATTGGACCTCTTAATCCAAATGTTTCATTGCTTCAAACTGTCTCAAACACTAATTCTCGAAATCAATGAGTAAAACAACTTTAGAGGCATAGCTCCGAGGCGAGGGTGCTCTATTTGAAATCCTATCCTAGTAATCCGTGAATTTAACAATTACTCAATCCAACTCTCAGTTTTCTTTTTATTCACAGTTACCGTGGCCTCGAGCCATTCGAGGGGGACTCTTAGCTAATTCCTCCTTGGGGCATAAAAAAAACCTAACAAGGCAAACATTTTTGAGTTTCGTAAGATTTTTCAATCTTGTTTGGGCATAGAATATGTGACCATTGTCCATCCACTCTTGAGGAATGGTTTCATAAATTGGACCCCTAAATCTAAATATTGAATTGCTAGCAGTAATCAAGGCAACTAGTTCTCAAAATCGTTGAAAAAAAAAACTTACGAGGGATTGGACCCAAGAGTGAGGGGTGATCTAGATTAATCCTATGACAAGAATCCAATTGAGATGAAAGTTCCTCAATCTAAGTCTTGGTTTCTTTATATCTTTGAGAGTTGCAAAATTCATCCCAAAACCATTTTGGGGACTCTTTGACAATTCCTCTTGGGGCATAGAAACCTAGCAGAACAACATTTTTAGTTCCATGAGATGTTGCAAAGTTGTTTAGGCATGGACTAGGTGACCACATTGTCGATCCAGCGATGAGGGACGGTTTCATAAATTTGTTACCAATCCAAATGATGCATTGGTAGTCAAAGTAGAGGTCAAACACTAATTTAAATTCAATGAGTAAAACAACTTTTGAGGGATTGGCACCCAAAGGTGAGGGGTTCTCTAGCTGAAATCCTATCCTAGTAATCCATCAAAGTCGGTGGTTCCTAAATACCGAGGTCTTGTTTTCTTTTATTCCTAGTTGCAAGAGTGGCATCCCAAACCATTTTGGGGATTCTTGGACAATTCCTCCTTAGGGCATAAAAGAAAACCCTACTTGAACCCAGCATTTTTGAGTTCTTTGAGATATTGCAAGCTTGTTTAGGCATGGACTAGGTGACCACATTTTCAAAATACTCTCCAGAGGAATGGTTTCATAAATTAGACACCTAAATCCAAATCTTTCATTGCTTCAAACTGAGAAAACACTAGTTCTCAAAATCAGTAAGAAAAACAACTTGAGGCATGGCATAAAGAAGGGGTTAGGGGTGCTCTCCACTTTGAAATTGTATACCATAAATCCATGAATAAAATTTCCTCATTAGTCTTGGTTTTCATTATATGTCGAGTTGCAAGTCACATCCCAAACCATTTCGGGGGCTGTTGGCCAATTCCTCCTCCTTATGGCATAAAAACCCTAGCAGGAGAAACATTTTTAGTTCCATGAGATTTTGCAAGCTTCTTTAGGCATGGAATAGGTCACCACATTGTCCATCCACTCACTAGGAATGGTTTCGTAAAGTGGACCCCTTAATCCAAATGTTGCATTGCTTCAAGCCCAGTCAAAACACTAATTCGAAATCAATGGAGTAACAACTTCCGAGGCCTTGCTTTCCTTAAATGAGGGCTTCTCTAGCTACAATTGTATCCTAGAAATCCATCAAGGTCGACGGGTCCTCAATCCGAATCTCATTTTTTTTTATGCTAGGTTACAAGTCACATACCAAAACTTGTTCCGGGGACTCTTGGCCAATTCCTCCTCATGGCATAAAAACCTAAAAGGCATGACATGACCTTAACATGGCAAGGAAAATACATGATATGCAAAAGGCATGGTATGGAAATACAAGGAATGACAAGTGAATGAAAGAGATGGCATTGAAAGGCATGGTATGGAGGGCATGGCATGAAAAGGCATATCATGCCATGCCAAACATGGCATGGCATGGCAAGGAGGGGCATGGAATGGAATGACATGGCAAAGGAGCATGTCATGGAATGGCATAGAATGGAAACATGGCAAGTCCAAGGCATGCAAAGACTAATACATGGCATGGAAAAGTATGTATGGTATGAATGCTTGGCAAGGCAATACACCTTGACACATTTATTACATTTTGTCCTTATTTTCAACCCTTTAGAACGATGTATTGAATTTTTTTTCTTTGGAAGGATTGACATTTGGATGTGGTCTAGTTGAATGAGTATCGAGAGAATCGTCAAAATTACCTATAAACTAGATAATTCTCAAAAGGACCTTTGAAGCATATTACAATGGGCCAAAATGTCCTAGAAAAATATTCATTTGGGAAATATAAGAGAAGTATATATATATGCCAATTAACTCTCAAAGAGGTTTTTATGAAATGAACATGGTATATATAGCACAAAATGGAGGCACCATACTTACGGTTATGTAATGGAATTTACAATTGATAGTTAAATTGTATATCACATTTTTTTATGATCTTTACTAATGTTTATTGGAATTGTTGCATGTTTACAACATTGGAATGACTTCTTATTTGTAACTTATTTGAAATTTTATTATGGTATATGCACTTTGATATGATGTAATAGCAGTTATGGTTTCATTTCATATGTTTTAATATTAGAAATATAACACAAAAAATAAAGTATTGCATGAAATAAATAATAACCTTTGATTTTGAATGTTTTTTTGAGAACATGGGTCTTTTAGAAGATCTAGTTGATCCTCATGAGATATATCCGGATTATAATGTGTCTGATAAAGACACGAGAGATGATGATGAGGAGGAAGACGAAGACCTTTGTGAATAGCCTGATTATGATGACCGCAATGATGATGATCAAGATAATAATGATGATGACCTGGTTGTTGGTAGTAGCCAGTGACATTGACCATATAGAACCCATGATTGATCACATTTGTTGTATATCATTATGATGTCTATTTTCATGTTTACTATCATATTTATCATTTTCACATACAATACCATATTATTGAGTTTTATAATTTTGACATTTATCATTTTGACTTTTATCATTTGGACATATATCATGTTAACTTACGATGATTGTTGGTCATGTATCATTCTGAGATATTATTGATCTATTGCCATATTTGAATTTCACTTGTTGTAGTTATATATGATGATGATCTTATTAGTATTAAAGATATAAGTTGCTCGACATGATACTTATCTTATATTGATATATTTGACTAGTATTAATTATATATGATGATCATGTTATAATCATTATCTTGTTATTTTATATATTGTATGTTGTAGATTTTGTTATAATCATTATCTTGTTATTTTATATATATTGTATGTTGTAGATTTTGTTTAGCTGGAGATTTAATAAGTATAATGTTGTTGTTAGTTTGTATGGATGTCCAGTTCCCTAAAAATTCTTTATAAAAGTTATCATATGAAATACTTCAAATGAAATATGAGTTACTCTATAATAATATTATTTTTTTAAGATGCATGATATATTTAACTAATTAAATTGAAATAAAAAAAGTTAAATTACTAAATGGAAGGTAAAAAGGAAACAACATGAGTTGTTAAAATGGAAGCAAAATGTGGCTCTAAAATGGAAGTAAAACTTTACATTAAATTTGAAGCCATACTTGGAGCTATTTCTAGATCTAAGTAGGAAGCTAAATTTGTTGCTTAACAAGAAGAAATACTCGATTCTAATTAAGAATCAAATCCCAACACTAAAAGGAATCAAACCCAAGACCTAAAAAAGAAGCAAAGCCATATGTTAAAAAGAAAGAAAACCTTGAAACTAAACGGAAGCAAACCACGGAGCTAACAAAGAAGCAATTTTGGAAGAAAAAAAAGATGCAATACATATAACATATGTTATATGTAATACATAAAACATATTTTATATGTATTACATATAACATATGTTATATGTAATACATATAACAAAGGGCATTCAAGAGGAGGAAAATGAACTCTAGTGAAAACAGTATTGGAGGCAATTCCTATATATTGGCACTCTTTAGCTTATATACTAAAAGAAATTTTTTAGTTTATTGTAGACAAGGAAGAAATAAAGGGAAGGCATTCCCTTAGTAAAATGGAATAGGCTAGCCAAACCAAAAGAAGATGTGGGCTAAGGATTCAAAAATAGACACCAAAATTGGAAGCACATGTTGGCGTTAATTTGGAATCAAAACTAGAATCTATTTTCAACGCTACACTAAAAGGAAAACAAGAACCATGATTGGGAGCTAAACTAGGTGCCACACCTGGAGCTAAACTAGGCGCTAAACTAGGTGCTAAACCAGGAGCTAAATCAGAAGCTAAACTAGGATTTAAACCAAGATCTAAACTAGGTGCTAAACTAGTAGCTAAACTAGGAGCTAAAACAAGAGATAAACCAAGAGATACACTAGGAGCTAAACTAGGAGCTAAACCAGTAGCTAAATTAGGTACCACACGAGGAGCTAAACAAGGCACTAAACTAGGAGCTAAACTAGGTCCTAAACTAGGAGCTAAACTAGGAGCTACACCTTGAGCTAAACTAGGTGCTAAACCAAGAGCTAAACCATGAGCTAAACTAGGCGCCACACCTGGAGTTAAACTAGGAACTAAACTAGGAGATAAACTAGGTGTTATTTTGGGCGTTATTTAGGGAGATATATCACATTTTAGGTGCTAAATCGGGAGAAAAATTAGGAGCTAAATAAGAAGCAAAACTAGGCACTAAAAAGGGAGAAAAACTAGGTGCTAAAAAGGGAGAAAAACCTGGCTCTAAGAGGGAGATAAATTGGGCACTAAACTAGGTGCTAAATCTAACACCCAAGTGAGCACGTCATTTAGTGTCAGGTTTTGCGCCCTCCCATCATCCCAATTCATGCCCTCAAATGCATTAAAATATGGCGCTAATGGCATGTTTTTTGGTAGTGATGCGATAAGTTGGGGAAGTTGTATCAGTTTAAGTCCCTATTAAACAAATGTTTCCTGAGAAAGAATTCATATAACCCGAGGATGAAAGATGGAGACTTGATGGAAGAGAATTTGAACGCCTTCAATATTGTGGTAAGTCAATTAGTATATGTTGATATTAAAATTCTAGATGAAGACAAGTGTATGAGGTTTCTATGCTCTTTACCTGACTCGTGGGATAGTCTAGTTGTGGCCATAGGTAGAAATACAAATTCCTTGAATTTTGATGAAGTGGTCTCATCCTTGTTTTCATAGGATATGAGACGGAAGAACATGGAAGGACAGAGCACAAATGAATTATTTGCAAGAGGACGTTCCCAGGAAATAATATATCTAAGTCCTCAAGTGGGAGATCTAAGTATAAGGGTATATCTAAATATCCCAGAAAGTTTGTAAACGTATGTTGGACATGTGCAAAAGAATGACACTACAAGAAACAGTGTAGATCCAAAATTGAGAAAAAGAAGGGATCTGAGGAATCTCCTTCTACAGAAGAAAAAACCTCCAAGGAAGAAGGAGGGGATGTGTACATGGCTTCTTGAATCACACATGCAGATCATGAGGCATGGTTGGTTGACTTGGGTGAATCCTTTAATATGAATTCCCATAGGGAGTGTTTCTGTGAATATGAAATGTATGATGGAGGTAATTTTTTCCTAGTTGATGACTCGACAACCAAAACCATAGGTTGAGTAAAATTCAAGTTGAGGCTCATATATGGAAGAATTAGAACACTACTCGATGTTCTACACATCCCAGGATTGGCCAAAATTTTGATTTTGTAAGAAAAATGGATGATGGAGGGGTAAAAACAATATTTTAAAAGAAAACTTGCAGGATGGTTCAAGGAGCAATGGTGTTGTTGAAGGGAGTTTGGTTTGGAACTATGTATAAGTTGCAACGAAAAACCCTTAGTGATGGGTGTAATAGGTCCATTGTTCATGATATTGGAGTTGAAGAAAAAAGAACTCCTATAGTCTCTATAGAAAGGTTATGTTGTGGCATCAAAGACTGGGGCATACCGAAGAGAAGGTTCTTCAACTACTATACGGTAAAGGCATGGTTGAAGGTATGTCTAAATTCTATTTGGATTTTGATTTATGTGAACATTGTGTATATGGGAATCATAATCAGGTAAGATTCCCTTCTGGTTCAACAAGGGCAGAAGGAATTTTATAGCTAGTTCACAGTGATGCATTTGGACCTGTGTCACTTCCATCATTGGGAAAATATGTGTACTATGTCTCATTTATAGATGATTTATTGAGGAATAATTTGATATATTTCCTCAGGAATAAATCTAAAGTCTTTGACAGGTTTAAAGTAACTAAGGCTCTTGTTGATAATCAAACAAAGAAAAGAATTAAGGTGTTGAGGACAAATAATGGTGGATATTTTTGCAGTAATGAATTTGAAGAATTATGTAAGAAGTGTGGTACAAAAAAGTATAATACTACTCCATATACACCTCAGTAGAATGGAGTTTCAAAAAGGATGAACATGACATTGATGGAAAATGCAAGCTGCATGCTCTGTGATGTCGGGTTAGGGAAAGAATTTTGGGGCAGAGGCAATGTGTACTGCATGGTACCTAATAAATATATCACCCTCATCATCGCTAGATGAAAAGACTCCAAAATAGGTATGGAGTAGTAATAAACCTTCTCTCACACATATCAATGTATTTGGCTATGAGTCCTATGTTCATGTTCCAAAGGAAAACATGACTAAGCAATAAAAGAAGGATGAAAAGTGTATCTTTATTAGGTACAAAAATGGTCTCAAAGGTTATGATATTTGGAACCCATAAACTAAAAAGGTTGTGTATAGCCGAGATGTGGTATTTAGAGAAATGAAGGATGTTGTTAAATAGGTGTTAAGCCCTAATATTGGATCATTACCCCTTAATTGGGGCATATTAGATTAGTAATGTTATTTTATTTATGTCGGCTTTAGGCCATTAGTTGTAATTATACCTCCTAGTCTCCTATATATACCAAGGAGACATTTTCATTT
>SNQJ01S0203249.1:4340-16684 GCA_010110895.2 Picea sitchensis
GAGTTATCTCTTGGCATTGTATTGGCTATCTATAATAAGGAAGTTTTGCTGGGTTTTCTCCCCCATGAGGGTTTCCCAGGATAAATGATGTGTCTCTTGTGATTGTGTATTTCTCAGTGATCCTATCTTATTCTATTTTTATCTAGTGAAATGCAAAGAACTCTAATAATAGATTAAACCTTAACATATTTTCCATATCCTTAGTATGTAAAATTCCAAACATCCATGCACATGGGATGAAATCCTTCCTTATGTTCAACATAGCTACAATAAATTCTTCCACATCTCTATTGGCCACAACCATTTTCAGGTGTACTTGGGGTTCCAACCATTAGCCCCCATTGTCATATCTCTTCCCATTGCAGTTGCACATGAAGAGTCCTCCCATGCTGAGATCGAAGTTGGTCGAGCAGTCAAATTTGTTGAGCAAATCCAACACATCCATAAACAAGTTCATGATATTTTGCAAAAATCCAATTCCAAGTACAAGCAACGCCACGATCAGCATCGAGTACGACATAAGTTTCAGATGTGAGATAAGGTATGGTTGCATTTGCAAAAAGAGCGCCTCGAAGGACCCCATAGGAAGCTATGCCAACTATGATATGGGCCTTACACAATCACCAAGGTTGTGGATGAGAATGATTTTGAATTAAGTATTCCTCCTTTCCTTGGCTTGCACCCGATATTTAATGTGGAACTGCTTCGACCATATTTTCCACCTCACCTGGACACTTCGAACATGGTAGAGCACTTGGACCCTACAAAAATAAATCATGAATGCATTGAATAGGTGACAGTTGATTGGATCATGGACACCAAGACGAAGGGCACTCACCAACAAAACATCCAACTCTATCGGTTCGTCAAAACAGGGTAGTTTCTTCATCGGGGAAAGTGGCTCACTCGGAGTCAAATTCAACAGAAGTTTCCCATCTGATGGAGGAACTTGAATCAATGGAGAACATTGTTTCCTAATGGGGGAGGAATGATCCATGTGGAAATCGGTGGCCACCCACCTATTCTACTGGCTCAAATTACAGTTTCCATCTCGGTATTTTTTCTACAATCTTTCTGATCTGTTTTGAGGTCCTAAATGATTTTTTTTTTTACTTGGAAGCTCCCAATATTTCCATGTTGGTACATATTGGGCCATTCATAATGTTTAATCCTCATCCATACCTTTCCAACGAGGTATCGAGCGCCATAAACATAGATCGTATGCAAAATTTGTGCCCTTGGGAAGTTGACGTATCAACTAACCTCATTGGGGCACACAAACCTTTTGGTGTTTCATCTTTTGGGGTTAGGGTTTTGGATGTTTAGGGTTTTCACATTTATTCTTTATGTTAAAAATTCGTTTGGAGCCTCATTTTAATCAACTTCTTTCAAATGAGCGTAGCTAATGCATCTCTCTTCAGAGATAAAATACCACCATTCTAGCTAGCTTGTGTTCTTTACATTTTATAATCTTTTGTATTCCAGACATTCTTAATAGAATATGAGTTTTATTGTATTACTGTGTTCCTTGCAATTTCCTTGTTATATCTATTTTTGCCTTCATGTAGTTCTTAAAATAATATGGATCGACATCGGAAAACTTTGGCATTAGTCATTCGGTCATCTATATTATCGCTCATTGTGGTGATGTAAACATAATATGGTCACTAATCTTCCTCTTGTTTCTTACAGAGCCGATGTGTGTTCCCACTATTTTTTGGCAAACACCATCGAGAAAAATTTGACAAACATGCCTTTTGGTATGCATTAACCCCCTTGTACATTTTTCATAGTGATTTCCCTGGTCCACTTCCTCCTACTTCTTTCTCTATGTTCAAGCGCTTTTTAAACCTCATTGATAACTTCACGAAAGGCACCTGGTTTTATTTATTAAAACTTAAAAGTGAATTTTTAAACATGTTTCTAGCCTACAAGGCCCTTGTAGAAAAACAATTTGGATGTCAACTTCAGAAGTTAATAATACATAATGGTGGAAAATACGTTAACAAAAAATTTACAACTACACTACACACACCATTTGGATGTAATGCAATGTTCCATACACACCACAACAAAATAGTGTTGTTGAAAGAAAAAATAGCACATTAAAAGAAATGGAAAATTATATGATCCAATTTTAGGGATTAAGCCCACATTTATGGGTTGAAGCCATTACTTTTTCCAATTACATAGTTAATCACATCCTACAAAGGATTTAAAATGTATAACATCAAAAGAATATATAACCAGATGTAAGCCACATTCGCGATTTTAGTAATGAAGCATGGGCTCACATCCCTGAAGAGAAAAGGAAAGCATTGCAATGTAGGAGTGAAAGATGCATTTTTTTTTGGATACTCTGAAAATGTAAAAGGTTATAGGCTTCTTCAACCTAATTCAACATAAATTATTATTAGGAGAGATGTCATATTTGAAGAAGATCATGGCCTATGTGCCTCATCAGGCACTTGTGTCATCTTTAGACCGATAGCCATCTTCAATGAATGTGTCATCTTCTCTTTTCTATTTCAATTTTTTTTGCTAGTACCCTATTCTGGTTTCTTCTTCTATAGAGGATAATGGTGAAGATGAAAATCCATCTCCTCATACTCACCCTCCGTTGACTCGCAAACTCACAACTAGCCACCAGACTACAAATGGTTGCAAGGCATAATTTAATTTTTTTAACTATCTATGATATATAAATATTTTAACTATAGGTGGGACCCCCTAGGAAGAAATAATGGATGTTTAATTTCAATTATATCCAGGAATGAATGCCACCACTTTATTGAAAGGGTCTCATTAAGATTATGCAGTTGTAATGTTTCCTTCTTCATTTGATTATGGGATCTATCATTGATCTTATTGCGTAGAAAACAAGAAAGGTTATGTTCATAAAAAAATTCAAACGATCCTCTTTCCTATGCACATTTAACTCATAAATAACATTACAGGAAGATTATGAGGCGTTGAGGAATTTTTTTGTTGAGTCTCAACTAGCATTGATTACAAAAGTTTGAGTTCTAAAAGATGGTGTGGTCTAGAGATCACAAGTTTCTTTTGTTATATGGTTTACCACATATTTTAAAAGTTGTGGTTCCTCATATCATCAATGTTATTACTTTCATATGTTACTAAATTCATATATGGAAATATTTGTTTCATATATAAAGGTGATAAGTTGAAATCAAAGGGTCGATATTCTAAATTTTTCATTGCATATGGTATAACATATGAACTTTATGTTCAAGTCGTCGACCACTTCATAGTTATACCATAGCATCGAATATGGAATAAATTTTTTGGTTGTATTATTCATGCGCTTTCAATGTGGTTTTAATTTTTGAATATTGTATATGAGGTTGATGTGAAACCCCACCTGTCGTTTGAGTTGGCAGCATTATTGGTATGTTGACGTGGTTATATGGCATGTGAACACTCGCGTATTTGAATTTTTTTCCAGACATATGGTTGGTTGTTAGTGAGTAGTGGAATATGATATGGATTTCAAAGTTAATGCGATTACATTTTCGAAGAACATGAACTCCATGCATTCAATGCATGGAGCGCAGGCTAGCTGAGGTATACCACCTTTTCTAGGATTTTGGCATTTCATTTCTTGATTCCACATTGGATATTGACGCTCTGGTCCAAGTTTCACTATGGTAGTTTGTGGTGACTGCAAGACTTATTTTTCGGAAGCATATTAGACACCAAAGAAAGGTATGCTTATTTTAGCTTGTATCCATCAAATGCATTTCTTTTGTTTGCGACAATGGTTTAAAAATAGATCTATTTGATTGGTGAATGAGTATGTTGTTTGGGTTACCCTCTTGACTCATTTTGTCACTTCTACAAGAAATTTCATTGGTTTATTGCTCTGGTGTTAACCCTCATCTTGGAAAATGTTATCTCCAGTATTGGTTGTGTGAACTCATTGTATATAACTCATTTTTTGGTCGAGTTGTTTTAGTTCTGTTCTTTTCCAAAATGTGAGGGAAGTGTAACAACCTCCTTCTCCATTTGTTATACTTCAAGCCTTGGTCATAAAGTGTAAAAGACTCCTAGTTTTTCCTCTTTATGTATTTTGTTTCATAGTCAAAGGTTATGAACCATCCCTTATTTCACCCGACCGCATATTACAAGGAACTTCCTTGAAAAATTGTCTTGTCATCTGATTTGTTACAAGTAAAACCCTATTACAAACTACCATTACTCTGAGATTTATGAGTTTCATGGTCGTGTTATTTCATGATTAATTATGGGTTTTAAGACGTCCCATATTGAAACCCGACTTATGTGAGTTCTTACATATTTGTTGGTTTGACACCTCTTCATCCCTTTCACAAGGAAATATTAACATCTGGCCAGGGTTAATTTATTTTCAAATAAAGAAAAGGGTAATATTTACATTATCCAGTTGTGAACTCGTCTATTTGGAGGTCGTCTCACAACTCTTTTCCCTTAGCGATAGTTGGTTGACGTTTTAAAAACCTATCATGGAATATGAGGATTCCTTGATCATATTATTTTATTGCTAAAAACCTGTGGTTTTAATCATGTGCACGTCGAGGAAAAATATCGAATTGGTAAGGAGTTTATGTATTCGTCTGAGCCTAATAACCTCTGTGCTCTTTTGGGTAGTATTGAACCTATAGTTGTGAAAGGGAATACAACCCAGTTTTGAATCCCTTTGTTGTATGTATTTAATTTAGGAATGAGCCATATATATGATACATTTGTTGGCTTAATTAAATCGATTATTTGATGGATTATAAATTGAGCGTTATGCTTCTGGGGCTAGACTAAAATTATTCAACCAACGAAAGATTCATTTTGGTTAATATATCATATTATTGAAGGGTTTTACATCGACTTTATAATTTTTCCATGAGTATTATTTTGATAGACATTAAGTGATATGAAAGGCCACATGCAAATGTTACATTGCTTGTACATACATATTTTTGATTGAAATTATGGTTATGGGAATGAACATTTGAAGTGAAAGGAAATATAACTCAAATATTTTTTGTGATTTAGAAATGTTTTTATTTCTGCATGCAGGACCAAATCCCTCATTCTTCCATTTTACATATATTATTCCCCTATTCCTAGAAACGTTTATCATTTTTAAATTCCATATTTACTCCTCTTGTTGCATGAAATTAAAATTATTTTCTATATCAGTTGATATGGATTTTGGTAGCAAAGGAATAAAATATTATGGTCAAGGACAGATTTTGGAAAGGAATGTATTTCAAAGTGATTGTTTTTTTGGATTTTATTCGGATGAAATCATATTTATATTTTGAAAAATGAATAATTGTTCAGGGACAATTCCCTCCATACTCTCATTTTACATGAATTATTTATGGTTCCTAAATTTCATTTTCATTTAATCCATATTTATTACCCCTGATACATAACTGTTTACAAGGTTTCATGGACAATGAGAGTGGATATGTTAGCAATAATCAAAAAAGGTTTGACATGGCATACATGAAATTATTATGGAAAAGCATTTGGATTTCCGAACATGGTTGACGATGGATGTGTTATTTTTTTAAACACATGACATTACTGTCCTTGCCATTTATTTCACTTTCCATACAATACAAATCCCCTCACATTCCCAATTACATTGAAATTCCCTTGTTTTTAATAATAATTAGTTGTATGAAATGGTGAAGTATTTCAAAGCAGAGATGAAAGTTTCTTGAGAGTTATCATTTCCCCCTTTTATCCATGGTTGCTTGCATGTTTTTTTTTTGATCAAGTCAAAGATATTTCTAAAACTATGTTAATGCAATGGTGTTTGTTGTTTCACTTTCTCTTGTATGCATACTCTAACTTAGCCTCATACTTTATAGAAGATATTTTTTAGTAGAGATAGCCATGGCAGAGGAAACAAAGGCAGAGAAAGAAGGCCAAACAATTTTTGGCAAGGGGGATACAAAAGGCTTCAATTTTCAATTCATTTTGATGTCGATTCAAAAGAGTTTAATCAACTCTTACATATGGGTTTCTTAAACTTAGTTGGGAAAATAGCCTTTCGACCTCCTCCTCCACATGGAAAAACACCTTTGTGCCCCCATCCTAGCATCTCTAGAATACCAATTGAGTCACATGTGTCTTTACCACCTGAAGTCCTAGTCAATGATGATTGGAATGATATTGTACATTCTCCTTCCCCTCATGTTGGAGGATGTCCAATAGTTTCTTTATCGTTGCCACCACTACCTCCTCTTGAGATATATTCTCAACCAATTGTTTCTATTGATTCACACGCATTACCAAACAATTTCAAAGCCCAAGAACTAGAGCCTAGCATAAATGATTTTAGGGGCAAAATTTTGTAGATGGGAGAAATTTTAGGGTTCCAATTTCTGAAGGGGCGATTTTTCATTCACTTAGTGTTTTAAAAAATTAGAATATTTAGACCATATAATAAAATAAAAGATAGATATGGAAACTAATTCTTCCCCTAAAAAACAGTAAGAAAATCAGTGGAAAGAGATTTTGCCCTCCCGATTTCATGAACAAATTGTCAATTCGCTCCAATTTTTTTAGAATCTAGATTTTTGGTGAATGCATCGCCCATATTTTCTAAACTAGAGTGTGTTTGGAGTTACTTCGTCTGTATATCCTCAAATTAGGGCTTTATGGAAACTAATTCACTCGCATCTCCTCGAATGAATCTTTTCGACATCGATTTTTCCCACAAATTTCATAGCATTTTTAGAGGGAACGATTTTTCCCAATGCCCATCAATTTTGGGTTCCCCTGCATTTCCAATTTTGTTCCATAATCCATGGGCCATGTATTTCCTTCTATGTTTTATGTGAACTAGTGTTGAGGCTTTATAAATTATGGAGAAGAGGCTTGACGACGGTTCAACAATGCATGATCTCAATTTTCAAATTTGATTTTACACTCATTACTCAACTTTCATTGAATCCCTGATCAAGACTATAGAGGGAAAAAAGAACACACACTTTTGTAGCTGTTAGATTCTTACAAAATTTCAAAGGACATTTGTGAGCTATTCCTGACTCCTAAGTTCACATTTCTTGTTACTTAGAGATGCTCGAGCTCTGTCGTGTTCTTCAAATCAGTCACATGATACTAGGTAAAAACACCTCTTTAAGTGGGTCATCCCAAAATAACTTCAATGTCGAAATTCTTTTATTTTATTCACATCTCGAACAAATTCCTTTGTTAGAAAATCTGAGCTACTATCTACTTTTCAACATTTGAGAATTAGTCTTTAAGAATATGAGACTTATTAATATTTATTTGTTTTGGCCCTTTGCTTAAGATTCTAAGCTACTATATTTAAAACTTTTTAGAACGGTATGGTAATTTAATAGTCCACAAGAGAGGCTCATTGCATGCATGGGATTGATAGCCTTGATTTCTGTTTTTATTGCAATGCTTGCATTTTGTTGGTTATACATGCAGTCTTTATCTTATATTGGGTTCGACCATGCGACCTCAAACCTGATGGAAACCAAACCCCATTGGGACCACTTCAACCACAACATAATATGATACTTAAAATTGTTCCATGTCTTAGTTTTCTTTTGCTCATAAATCTAAATCGTTGCTTTTAAAATTTGAACATGCTACATGTAGTTTTTTTTCAAGTCTTTGACTTCTTTTACATGAAAATTTGAGTTGTTGCTTGATTTTAAAAATTTTGAGCACTTTCGCTCAATCAATAGTTCAGATCTTGATCAATACTTAACAAGTTTTAGTTTTCTTAGAGTTTCCTTTGCTTAGAACTCCAAGTTGTCTTCTATGCTTAGATTTTCTTAGCATTGATATTGAAGACTATTTTTAGGCATTAGTATGTTACTTCAAAGGTTGGTAGACTTTGTATTTTTTTGTTTCAATCAGCCCTTAGGTTCAGTTTAATTTCTATTTTTATGCGAAGTTTGCTTAGGGTTACAAATTAGCTATTTTGTGCACATTAATGTGTTTTACTTGTGTTTCTGCCATCCAGTTGTACCCTCTTTCAACATGGAAAATTATCTTCATCATTTGATATGGTTCTTGTAACAACATCTACCTCTCAATTTACTCCACTTTGTTTCCCTTTATGTCTAATTGTTCCAATATTTCATCTTTGGATACCATTTTGTCATTTTTTTCACAGGGTTTTGGAAAACCCTGACTCATTAAAGTTTGACTCCTCTAGTTTGGTAGGCTTCTTTTGGATGATCTCATTGTGCCTAAAATGACATTCTTTGTTCCTTCAAATATATAAATTTTAATGGTACTTAAGAGTATGAGTATATAATTCATAGAAACCATAAAGTGTTGGTGAGGCAACTTCCCTCGAGAGGCCTCTCTTTTCAGGATGGCCCGTAGCCTCTGCTCTCTACTAGTTTTTGGATGAAATGTTTTGGAATCACTCACACCCAGAACCATATGCACTAAAAAAAAATCAACAAATGGGTTTGAGCTACAATCAGAAAATTGGTTTGAGTTGAATCTAGAAGTGGGCCACATCTGCCATCAGTTGTTACACAGAAGAGGTAACAAATAGGATTTGAGGGTCTTAAAATTGGGTGCAGGAACGAGAATGGGAATGGTGGGAATCGATTCAACGTTTTTGGGTGCCCATGTGACCATCACTAACCTTCCCCATGTCCTCCCCAACCTCCTTTTAAATGCAACTAACAACGAGGTTATCTCCTTCAAATGCATGGATATGCAAGGTATTCAACCTCTCAAGTGGATAATATTCAAATGAATGCATGGGATCATGTCCAAATAATCCTTTTCTAGCGAAAAAATGCAATGAATTATGGACCATAACATGTAGTAACTAACTTCAATTCAATTTTCTAGCTAGAAATTCCCAACTTACTTCCTGAAAGAGGTGCCTTTAATAAACATAAACAATGTGCCTCCAAACAATGTGCATAAACTATGTAACATGAACCCATGTGCCTAAAACCAACTGTTGTTTTTCAAATCCATGGGTAACATATGTTGGATGTTTGTATTTTAAACACCTTTAATATCCCCAAATAGGTTTATCTTCTTGTTTGTGTAAATAAATATTGTTGTCCAAGAAAGACAAAATATACTGCAAATCTTGAGCATTGGTAATGTTGTCTCCCCCCCCCTAAATAATCCATCAATTAAGCTCATTATTTTCTTTGACAGTCATATATTATTCTTTTAATGTGCCAAAAACCTATTCCCTTTATACAAGTGTGCTATGCATGATTTCATCTACAAGTGTATAATAAAAACCTATCCCTATAGGACCGCTTAAACACAATAGTGCCCAACACTTTCTATATATTAGTGGCTACCATATTTATAATAGTCATGTTTGGAATGCATTTCAAAGCATGCATGATCACCTTGAATATGGTTTTATTGTGATATTTGGATTGAGTCATTTGAAGTTATCAAAATCAAAATGTATGACATAGAGAAGATGATAATTCATAGATGATCATGATATTGTTACTATAGGTGGGAATGCCAATGTCAAATACAAAACAGGGTAGAAAATAGAAGCATGATAGAAGAACATGATAGCTTGTCAGTCCTCCTTCTCCATGTCATAACCAAAACCATCAAGGTCTCATCAAGGTCACCACCATTGTTGATACTCTCTCCTCCATCCTCTTCCTCTTTATCCAGTCTTAGATTTGCATCTGCTATTGTGGAGGATGACCCCTCAAGAGGATAACCTTTTAATTTTTTCATTGTCCTGTGGTTTTCATTGGCCGTTTTTCATTTCCAGGAAGATGGTGCAAGATTTCCTTTGCAACTAAATGGAAATATGGATCCCAACTAGCCATTGGGATGTTACTGTAAATTCTGATATTGCTGATGAATATGATGATATATTGTTTTCTATATTCTTTTGTGAATCTATTCTGTTAAATTCATTATAGACCACTAGACTACAATAGGATTACTGAAAACTAAAACAAACTATTAAACACTATGCTCCATCTCATATTCTGGGGATACTCATTGTGTGTCTTTGTATCTTGCACTAGAAAACCTCTCAATATTTTGATCCATTTCTCTTTTAGTGTCTGTCTTAGGTTTTTGTGGACTAGCTTTGGGACATTATTCTTTTGTGCTCATTGTTGCGACTCTAATCCCACTCCGACTATACCAATTGTTGGTAAAATATGTCATGGATTGAGTATATCCCCAGCTGAGTATGCCTTTGGGGATATCTAAACCCTGTCTATGTTGGCATGAGTTGTATATTGACAGTATGGAGGAACAATTGGTGTCAGTCTTTTCTTTTTCAATATATTAGAGACCACAACATGGACAAATACAAGTTCGAGTGCATGCTTTTGAATAAGAGTTTGGTATAAATCATTTACCAAAAGCTTGAGGAACATTTGATCCCTTGTCTTGGTATTCCCTAGTAGAGCACGAAAAGGGAAGGAAAGTATGGAGGATCTGATTACCATATCCATTTCAAACAAGTTATTGAAAGGGTTTACTTTGAAGTTTGAGTAAATTGATTGTCTTGTTCTGCATATGTTCAAAGGGTCCCTAGTGTTAGCCTTTGCTTACCTAACTGCAAGACATTTATAGAGTTCAAATATTTTGTAAACATTCACTAGTTGTTTCTTTTGCATTTGAAGATGAAATCATCTTTGAAAGTTGTCCTTTGTCAAAGGTTGAAAATTTCCATTCACAAATACTCTTATGAGGCCCTTTCTGCACTACTTTTAAGATACTATCCCTACATATTGATTATGGTTACCATGCCCATTTCAATTACTTATTTTCTACATTTTTTATGGATTGAGTGGGTCATGAGAATCATGTTGACATGGTTTAGACCTTACCTGCTGAACAAAAATATACAACAACCAAGATGATGTCTAAAACAAGACTTTGCACAATCAAACAAATAGGTTGTGAATATGTGAATGTATCTCTCATTCTGTAATACCTGTGTAAAATATGAAGTAGGTTATTTTACTTTGGTATCTAAGGAACAAAAACCTCCTCCAGTTTCTCAAGTTTCATCTCTGATTGGCCACAACCGGTTCGACAAAAATATGACTAAAATAAGACTTTGCACAATCAGAAAAATTGGCTGTGAATATGTGAATGTATCTCTCATGATGTAATACCTATGTAAAATCTGAAGTACTTTATTGTACTTTTCCATCTAAGGAACACAAACCTCCTCCATTTTCTCAATTTTCATCTCTTATTGGCCACAATCGATTCGACAAAAAGATGACTAAAACAAGAGTTTGCACAATCAAAAAAATAGGATGTGAAGACGTGAATGTATCTCTCATGCTGTAATACCTATATAAAATATGAATTAGGTTATTGTACGTTGGAATCTAAGGAGTACAAACCTTCTCCAGTTTCTCAATTTTCATCTCTGATTGGCCACAATCGGTTCGGAAAAAATATGACTAAAACATGACTTTGCACAATCATAAATATGTTGTGAAGATGTGAATATATATCTGATTATATAATACCTGTATAAAATATGAAGTATTTTATTGTACTTTGGAATCTAAGGAACACAAACCTCCTCCATTTTCTCAATTTTCATCTCTGATTGGCCACAATCGGTTTGGCAAAAAGATGACTAAAACAGGACTTTGCACAATCAGAAAAATAGGCTGTGAATATGTGAATGTATCTCTCATGCTGTAATACCTGTGTAAAATATGAAGTAGGTTATTACACTTTTGAATCTAAGGAACACAAACCTCCTCCAATTTCTCAAGTCTCATCTCTGATTGGCCACAATCAATTCTGCAAAAAGATGTCTAAAACAAGACTTTGCACAATTAGAAAAATAGGTTGTGAAGATGTGAATGTATCTCTCATGATGTAATATCTATGTAAAATCTGAAGTAGTTTATTGTACTTTGGAATCAAAGGAACACAAACCTCCTCCAGTCTCTCAAGTTTCATCTTTTATTGGCCACAATCAGTTCGGCAAAAAGATGACTAAACAAGACATTTCTAGAAAATGTGCCTTCAAAGATTCTCCAAGTGACATGTTTTGAGTAGATTTTTCTTGTTGTGCCAAAAGTGAGTTTCTTGGAATCTCTGAGTATGATTGGATGGTGCTGATGGTCTACTTTGGCTAGTAGGATGACTAGCAGAAGACAAAAAGACATTTGACTGAATGAATGTTTCCCAAGTGATGTTCATTTGTGCAAGCTGATGCAATACAATGATTTTGATGAGGGCATGGTGAAAAAGGCTGACTTGATGATCACTTTGTCTATGCTGCACCATCTCTGCCATTTTATCCAATCTATTGTAGAGGTAGTAGGATAGGTTAAGTGGTTTTAACC
>SNQJ01S0203251.1:0-16684 GCA_010110895.2 Picea sitchensis
GATAAATTTAAAGAGTTTAAGGATCTGGTAGAAAATCAGACAGAGAAAAAAATAAAGGTATTGAGAACAGATAATGTTGGATAACTATGCAGAAATGAATTCGAAGAATTCTATAAGAAGTGTGGTATAGCAAGGCAGAAGACTACTCCATACACTCCTCAACAAAATGGAGTTGCAGAAAGAATGAAAAGGACACTGATGGAAAAAGAAAGGAGCATGCTCAACAGTGGCGGGTTACGACAAGAATTCTGGGCAGAGGTAGTGGGTACATCATGTTACCTGGTCAATCAATCAACTTCATCAGCGTTGGATGATAAAACTCCACATGAGGTATGGTCTGGAAAGAAACCTTCTCTTCAACATCTTAGAGTGTTTGGTTGTGATGCTTATGTACATGTTCCAAAGGAAAATAGAAGTAAGCTGGATAAAAACGCTGAAAAGTGTATCTTTATTGGTTATAAAGATGGTGTGAAAGGTTATAAGCTTTGGAACCTAGAAACCAAGGAAAATGCTTACAGTCAAGATGTTGTTTTTAGAGAGGTAAAAGATGTGTCCAAACAAGAATTCCTACCAACGCAAGACGAACCTGAGAAAATAGAGCTTGATTTGGATGATGCAAAATATGAATCATCTGAAGAAGAAGAAGCATAAGAAGAAGAAGAAGAAGAAGAAGAAGAAGAAGAACCTCATACCCCAGTATTGAGGAGATCAGTGAGAGATAAAAGGAAACCAGAAAGGTATAGTCCACTTGATTTTAGTTCCAATTTTGCTTTATCTATTACTAATGATGATCCCAGAACTGTCAGGGAAGCAGTGAATTCAGAGGATAGTAATGTCTGGAAGAAGGCCATGGTTGAAGAAATGGATGCCTTGGATAAGAATGAGGCATGGGATATAGTTGAGTTTCTAGCTGGAATAAAATCGGTTGGTAGAAAATGGTTGTTCAAGAAGAAGTTTAATGCACAAGGTAAAGTGGAGAAATACAAAGCTCGGTTAGTAGAAAAAGGTTATTCCTAGGTAGAGGGAATCGAATTTGGTGAGATTTTTTCTCCTGTTGCTAAGTTAACTTACATTATATTTATTTTATCTATTGTTGCTGCTTTTGATCTTGAAGTGGAACAAATGGATGTGAAGACAACATTCCTACATGGGGATCTAGAAGAAGAAATCTACATGAAGCAACCATAAGGATTTGTAGTGAAGGGAAATAAAGAGCTGGTCTATAAGCTAAAGAAGTCACTATATGGTATGAAACAATCACCTAGGATGTGGTACCAAAAGCAAAAGTTTGACACATACATCCTTGGATTGGGATTTCAGCAAGAAGCAAAGTTGATCAACACGTGGCATGTTCCAAGCCAGTTGGTAATCACTTCATTTATGTAGTGGTGTATGTTGATGACAGCATATTGTTGGTAGGAAATAACATGTATGCTATCAAGGAGAATTGAAATCCCAACTATCCTTCAAATTTGACATGAAGGATCTCGACATTATATCATTAACCGAATGAAATTAAAAGAAGATGGAGTACAAGCAGGAAAATGGTTGAATCAGGATATAAAATATGTTGAGAACCTTGTGATAGCGAGTTTAATAATGCATGGAAGTAAACTGATCAAAGATTATTCCCTATTCCTATAGGTGTAAATTTATCCCCAAATCAGTGTGCAGGAACCACAGGAAGAAGAAGACATGTCACATATTTCCATATGCAGTCAGGTTGGAAGTTTGATGTCTGATATGAGTATGTACTAAGAGCCGGACATGCATGCAGTGGGAGTTTTTGAGCAGATATATATATCAAAACTTAAGGAAGGAGCATTGGACAACATTGATAAGTCTTAAGGTATCTTAAGTGGCACTACTAGTTATGGATTGTGCTACCAAGGGAGGGACTAGGATTATGGACAAAGTGGTGGACATACATGGATTTCTTGATCTTGTTGTTTGGAGATATAGATTGCAAAATATACAAAAGTGGGTATGTGTTTAACCTATTTGGAGGAGAAAAGAAGTTGGATGACAAGAAGTAGTGGCACTCTCAACTATAAGTTGAATACATGGCATGCACTCTATTACAAAACAAGAAGCGAGTATAGTTACAAAAAGAGATTGTGTTAATTATTGGGTTATTTACAACAAGTGATGAGGAATTATACTATAGTGTGATCAATTGAAAGAAATATTCCTAGCAAACAACCCAACTTATCATTCAAAAGACAAATCATATTGATGTTCAATATCCTTTGTGAGAGACATGATTGAGAAGAAAGATGTTGCTGGAAAATGTTGACACTTTGAAATCATTAGGGTCATTGATGAAGTCTTATGAGAAAAATTTCTCACAGTGTAGAAGTAACAATGGGCATTGCTGCCTGAATTGTTGACTATATAATAATATTAGGACCCTTGAATTATAAAGAAACAAGTGGGAGAATGTTGGGTATGTGTTATATTCTTGCATGTGTGTGTGTGAAACATGGATTCGACAAGCTGCGTCTGGTGATCCCTCATGATAGTTCTCTATTTGAAAATTAAGTGTGCTGAGGAGCTTTCTCCTAGGGGGGGTCCCAAGGGGAAGGTATGCCCCAGTTCTGATCAAAGCATTTAGGGCAATGCCCCAAAATTTTATTTTAGTGGTTTTGCTATTTTTTAAAATGGGATTTTTGCTATTTTTAGGTTTACTAAATAATCGTTTAGGGATTAGGGTTTTTGGTATCTATGGAATACCTAAAACATTGTATATATTATTATAGTGAATGGTGAAATTAAATTATAATGAATATAAGAAAGAGTTTTCGAGGCGGTTTCAGTATAAAATCTATTTGGACTACATTATGAGCCATTGATTAAATTTTGTTTTCTTAAGAATCTATATGCATTGCTTTTACTTCGCAGGTTTATCTTGACAAGTAGCACCACTTTCAGAGTGTCTTTCTTTGTCTTCTATTTGTCCTTCTTTGTTTGCAACTTATACTGGATGTTGTCTTGAGGTTGTCCATATTTGCTCTACCCTTTTAACTATTCTGTGGTTGGACTACCCTTGCCACTTACAACGTGAGGGGTTCCTAGACCTAAACTATTGCATCTTTTTCTTAATATTCTACTCAATTTTGAAATAACATATATCGATGTAATACTAAGGATGAGATGTACATAAACTACATTTATGTCTGGATATATCTATGCAAACTTCCGCAGCACTTGGCAGAGCACCAAATGTGCTCAAAATATTTGATACTTGATTCCCCAAGGTATGGGGAGATATTTGTGAACTAAATTACTTTGTTTGAGTCCCTTTCCTCTGGAGTTTGGTCCATCTTGTATCTGAGGCCATCATAACTTCAACCAGGTAGTATTGTTCTGTAGCATCTGAAGAATCTGGTGAAATTAATGACCTTAAATAATAAAGGGTTCCTATATATTTCCTTTTCTCCTGAGAGAAAGTATCCCACCAATATTTGACATAGGGGGCGACTTTGAGTGAAAATGTAATATTTCTCTATTGGAAAAAATTATGGACAAAAAAAAACCCTTCTATCATATTAAACCGTTGGTCTAAATAATTTGCATGTATATGACCTTCAAATATAGAAATATAAAAGTTGATTTGTACCTTGAAGGGGGGTTGTGCCTCCAAAGTGGTTTCTTGTCGAAGATGCCTTAGCCACCTTTGGTAGTCATCGAAAGATTTGTGAGAAACTATCCATCATCTCGTTTCCTCACATTTGTGCAAAGGGATTCCTCGAGAAAACAATTTGAGAAAGGATCTCTTGGCCTGCCATCTTATTTATTTTATCCCAATATGGAAGTTCTCTTGGGCATGCGATATCCTTTGTCCTCGAGAGAAACAAGCTCTATACCCAACTCTTTATACCCTGACCTTTTAGGGGACATTCATTAAGAGCGACAAGGTGCCGGACAGCTCTGATACTACTAATCATGTTTTATGACGAGCATAATAAATATATAGATCTATAGCCCATACAAGAGGAATGATACAATGAACAATATCATAGACACAATAAATCTTGGCTTCTATTCAATAAGGAAATATGTTGAAAGCATAAAATTCATCTTGAAACAAGCTTTTTTAGAATGGTGGCGACTTATCTCTAAGAAGGAGTAGCAAGCGGTTGCACTCATTCACAAGAGAAGATGATGCAGTGAATCCAAAATCTTTTACACCAAGCATGAATTAAAAAACCCTATACATATAAGGGAGAACCTAACCCTAGGACATGAAGTACCAAAATTCATGCGGGCTAAGTTAGAGGTAAGTTAATTTTACACATCAACTTCTTGGTGTCATAAAAGTTTGCATACAATCCTTTTAGGTGTACGATAGACCATTGGAAAGGTATATCAAGGACTACAAATTATGTCAGCAGAAACTATAAAATAATGGTGTATAATTTGAATGTGGCAGGCCCATAAAGTGTTGTTTAGTGCCTCAAAGCGACCCGGAAGTTAAGGGCAGAAAAACAAAAAAAAAACACCAAAATGGCCAGCACATAAGATGAAATCTTTATGAGCAGTTGGAATAGGTGGGTGGCCATCGATATCACCTCTATTGTTATAATAATAATAATATTATCATCTCATAGAAAATAATACATGCAAATTATCACATGTCAAAATGAGAACACAACATCATTGTCATAATAACATCTTGAATAGTAAGGCACCACATGCTCATGCATGGAATCTTAAAAGATCTGATTATAAAAAATTCCATGCAATTACATAATCTCATCACACCATGAGATACTATCATAAGAGAGAAATATAATCTTGTTTATTAAATATTAAATTTAGGTGACGTAATTAAATGGAATCACATGTTAACATAACATCATATATAGAAATATACCGAGATAGCATAACATACTAAAATGTAGAAAATCATGTATAAAACTTAGCACATGTGAATACATAAAATATCATGAAATTATTATCATGATTCATGAACAAAATCGAAGTCGCTAACATCATGGAAATTATTATCATGATTCATGAACAAAATCAAAGTCACTAACCTACATGAATTTATATTCTATGGATACTGACTATCACATATAATGCAATATCCATTCCTACTCTACCGACTATCAGATATCCATTCCTACTATACGAAGGATCATCAATACTATGAGTGTCATGTTGTCACCAAGATACCAGCCATGTTTTGATTATCATTATTCTTCTCACAATAATAAGATTGGAAAATTACGAGGTATGTATATTCACCTATCAATCATATGCTAAAGTTTTCATATATTTTCTTCATTTGAATACATTGTTAAAATTTCAAGTAGGTTCCCATCATCTACAGTGACAATCTCTATGCGTGTATTATTCCCCCCCATAGTGGAATTCAGTGAATTCCAACACTAATCTATTATTTCATTCCTTAACTCATCAATATAAAAATTAAATTTCTTGGTATTTTTTAATCTTTTGATCATTACCTGAGGATCTTATGTCACCTTGCATTTATGGCTTACTCATTTAAGGAATGTTATACCTATTGTAGGATATTTCCACCCTGCATAAAATAAACTCCCTTAGGCTCTTCCTATACTTAATATAAAATAGATATGTAAATGATAGATGTTCCTAGGTCTAACTCATACATGAAAGTGATTCAAAAGTTGATGGAATGGATGTTTTGCCTGGTAATCGATTGGTTATCCCTACACTCTCCTTAGTTGTCCGCTTTCAAGAACATCTCCTTCGCTCCTAGCAGTTCAGATATGTACCTATAGAGACAACAAAAACCTCTAACAATATCACACTGATCATGCATAAATTGATGATAGATCTAATAACATATCATAGCACATGAAAACATTAATTCTCTACAAGTAGACATATAACAATTAAATGCACATCCAAGTAGAGGGAAACATATTTTACACCTTCTATTAACAAAACCAAATGGTTTAAAACTTACAATTGAAGAAGTTGATGCAGTCCTCTCCCAAGCTCCTTGCCCAAGCTCTCCCCTTTTACCACGAGAGACCCCCATTATTTATAGGATAATAGAGATAATATCAAAGGGTAATTGGGATAAGATATCCATGCCTAAGATGAAAATCTTCTTGAGGTTGAGCCACAAGAAATATGGGATTAATCTCATCTCACAAAACCAATCCTAAATAGGGAATAACAGATATGGCCATGCCCTAAATTATTGTAGGGAGAGATCCATCATGCCTTGTAAGAGTTCAAGGTGTGACTGCACCTTTTTGGTCATAGGTTGTAAAGGGAAAACCAACAAACAAGCAAAAAAGTATTGCAGACTTGGGGAAAAAGTGGTACAATTTAGTGTTTCATATTATTGACCCATAGATGATGCCCATCAAGTGATCAGGTGGAAAATAAATGTATAACATATACCCCCTAAACACTGAGGTTAGAAGAGGTTTCTGATGTTGCAAATAATTTACGAATAAAATCACAGAACTGTGGGTGAAGGAACCTGGAAAGAAACCATCGTTAGTCCTGCATAATAAGAACATCCCCGGGGAGGGAATGCATTGCGTATCCTGTAATAGAAAATAAGCACATATTCCAAAAATACATTGCGGATCCATGCATGACATAACTAACTGGATCATGGCCATGAAATAATACACTTTCGATCCATGTGACAACTGAGATCATAACCACAACTAAGTAAAAATGTGGATCTATGTCATAGTATACAAATCAATGAGATTAATCGATGTCTGTGTGATCTCTGAAATAGACATGAACAACTCCATCACAGATTGGGAGGGAATGTGATTAAGGAATGAACGGTCCCAACCCATGTCTTCATCCCAAATATGAAATGGTATGAATCTATGACATGCGAATAAATGAGCCGAGGTCGAGCATGGTAGAAATTGTTTGATTACCAGTCATTGATGTAAACCATTAGCATACATGAGGTACTCCACTGATGATGATGATGGACCCCATTATACCTAGTCCAATCTAACAAGGGTGAATAAGTTAATTGAATTCGAACAATCATAGATTCATTCAATAGGATCTAATGATGTAAAACCACTACTGAAATGCAAGTGAGCCTTCCACTAATGTCTGGAAGTCACAAGGTAGTGATTGGTTTCTAGATTTTGATCTTGGATAATGATTTGTTTTCGATAGGATGGAATTCATCGAAGGAGGTCCTTGATGTATCCCCCATCAATTGACATGAAACATATAAAGGTAGATGGTGTGAAGAATGTAATGGTAGAGTACAACTGACACAGGTATGGCTGGGATAAATGGGTGAAAAGACTGAAAATGGTTGATGCAGGATAACTTCCCCTGAATAGATAAACATGAAAAATAACTTGACTTGGAATCATTGACTCAATAAGGACCAAAACCACTTGCCATGGATGAATGGAAGAATGACCAGTCGACGGAGTCTAAGAACTTATGGGGATGGTAATGATTCAGAGACAATGGATAACCCAACTGTTGTACATAGATGCAAAACATGTGCATTGTTCAAGGGAGAATCACTAAATGGATTCCATTTGTGAATATGAATAGATGGAAAAAATCCCACTCTTGTTTCTTATTTCATGATTAAGCGAGCACGAAAGAAAATAAAAGTATGCTCTATGTTCTCACTCATGGATTTATTGTTGAGCCCAAGGTGGATAACAATGCTCGATTCATCATTTCATATTTAGAGAGTATGAAAGGACAAAGAAGAATCCAAGAGTGGTATTTTTCGTAAATTTAGTCTCTCGAGCCTGAAAAAGGATAAAATAATACAATGGAGAACTCCTCTATCCAAGGTTCAATAGAGTATTCATTTTTCATAATTAGTCCATCTGTTCTGAAAAAGGGTTAATCTTGCATCGAATAGACACCCTTTCAAGTCCTTTTAATGAGTGTGAAAGGAAACAATCTCACTCGATGATCTTTTCATGTTTAGGGAGTTTGAAAAGAGCTTAACAAAAACTCCAGGGTGTACCTTTGTGATGGTTGGTTACCAAGCGTGACAAAGGGGTAATAGTAAGATCGACATGAGAGAATGAGTGGATTGCAATGAAGTTCCAGGTGAAAAGAACATGACTTAAAGTGATGGATGAAAAACAAACATGGAATATGATGACCACTCATAACAATGGTTCTTGTCCAGGAGCGTGTTGTAAAATGGGTGTTGATAAATGGATAACAATCAAGCACATTTGCGGTGTAGTAAGAAATGGAAGCGTATGACAATAGAAATAATAATCAAGAAGATAGAAGTGTAAATGCGACCATTAAAAAACAACATAAAATGTTGGGAACCCTCTCTACGAAGGATAAAAAATGACGGAAAGAGATTGAATGCAACTCAATTTTGAAAATAATGCATTATAGAGGGTTCTAGGGCCCTAAACTTTCAGCATAGGCATCGAATGATAATAACAAGTGCTAATATAGGATTCCCATGAAAATGTAAGCTCTACCACTCAAAATATGACAAGCAAAAAAATGGAAGGGACAATGTTTCATTTCAGGTGGGTTTGAATTTATGGTATAATGAGGGGAATCAAGTGGTGGCCAAATGAATGCAATGGAAAAAGAAGAAGAAGAAAAGAAAACCACAAACCTAGTCCTAAATGCCAAGTTTCAAACACTTGTCGATGGTGGAATCAATATTATAACAAAAGATAGTCCATATCTGCAATAAAAGTTGTTAATTTGTGGTCCAAAAGAATAAATTAAATTATTAAAAATGATAAACTCCCGAAAAACTTAAAAATTAACTTCGCCAATGTGAAAAGGGTTAGTTTGATACTAGTTTTCCAAAAAGGGAAAATAGTAATTATAGGGGGTAAATGTGATTTTTACCTCATTTATATCGTTACCCTTGGTAAAAAATTTGAGAAGATATCTTTGAGGAAAAAAATTGCAGTGGTAATTTTGGTAGCATGGGACATATATCGATCAAATTCTACCTGCTAGGTTAGTAATCGAAACCGTGCTTAGCAAACCCATGTTTCTGTTTTTCATTTTTCTGAATTTTTTTTGTGTTATGAGGCCCAATTTTTTTAGGGTTGCACATTCGTGAGGGAGCCTATGTTAGGAACGCGATCAAGGTTCCCTGGTCACACCCTATACAAAGAGTGTCAACAACTGGTCATTGCCCAAGGGATGGCAATGACTGGTCACTTACAACACTTGGTGTGGGAGTGCTCGACCCTGGTCGGTCGCACTATGTAGGGTTATGTGCCAATGAATGACAATAAAAAAAGCATGGTCACACTATAAAAATACCCAATTTGTAATTGGTCTCCCTGTCTCAAAGGGTCAGGGACAACCAACTTAAATTTCATGTTTTTTTGAAAAAAAAATCAATGTTTTGAAGTTATGGATTTAATCTAATAATATATTTTATGTTTGCTGGCAGGAAATCATGATGATTGAGTGGAAGGAAAGATAGCATGATCTAAATGATGAGGCTTATATGAGGGACCCACATACCCTATATTCTTTAAGGGACTATGGGTTACTAAAATTCTTCTTATGTTCCAGTATGAGGGCACAACCTGTGATGCTTGATCTAGTAGTTAGCATATGGGATACAAACAACATTTTATGGTGAGGGACCAAGTGTTGACATTGGATATTGAGGACATACACTTCCTCATGGTATTATACTAGAGGGGATCCATGGTGGTTTTTGTGGGTGGTAAGGGAAGCTAAAATGAGTTCGTTGATGCCTATATTAGGCAATACTGTCGGTCGGGGACTCAAAAGAGTAGCAATAAGCTTCCTATAGGACAAGTGACAGATTTGAAGCTGCACACCATATTATATACCATCACTTGGGTGACAGGGTGTAATAGGCCTCATTTTTCCTCTCATACTCATGTGACCTATGGGGTGATGTGTTTGAATCCTACACAATATAACTGGTGTGCTGGGATCTTGGTCAATATGAAAGAGCAACTGAAAAAAATGCAAAATAGGATGACAAAAGAAATTTGATTATGCTTCTATTTTTTTATCATTCTTCTTTGAGATATTTCCTTCTACTCTCCCATGGGTGACATGGCCATTGGTTGGAATGAGGGATCCTACCATGAAAAAATGGACAGAGTTGTTGTCTCGATTGGGAGGAGGGAAACAACCACATTTTGGAGATGATTTTTTTGGGTGGTGGGATAGACTGATTATGACCATAGATGATTATGCATATACATGCATGTATTATTCAGGAGATCCTAGTATGGTCCTTCCCAATGGGGATGAGTTTAGCAATGAGCTTGATAAGAATGATATTCATGCTTTTATTTTTGTTTTGGAATATTTTATGTTTTTTTTTTGTTTTTAAAAACATATGATTTTGTTGTTGTTGTTGTTGTGTAGCATGAATAATCATTTGTATGTTGCATATTGTTCGTTGGTTCACTCAGAAGGGATGTCTCCCTTGCACAAGCGGTGTACCATGGAGGAGGAGGTGGTAGAGTGTAGCATGGAGGAGGTGCTCATGTAGATCTATTGGAGGATGTCGAGGAGAACCTCTAGGGTTTGACGGTGGGGATTCCATTACCTCACATGGATGACATTCCTCTATAGATRTAGAGKAATAATGTTGGTGTGGGTGGTCAATTTTCCCACTTTCTATGGAATATAGCGAGAGTCATTGTTTTCTATCATGAGCATGGAGCTCCTCATGATAATTAGTATTGCAGTTTTATAGTTTTTGTGTTACACTCTTATGTGGTTGTTATTCAGATTTATGGGCATATGACCCAATTTTGTTATGCTGAACTTATGATGTATTTTAAACACTCTTTATATATACATGGATGTTTACTTATGTGTACAAATACTTTACAATGTATGTACATAAATGTTTGGTTGAAAAAATTCTTAATGTTGTAGATGCCAATTCAATACATAGTTTTCTAATGAGTGAGCTAGTGAATTGAATTCCATTGGGATATGTTCATAATAAATAAAATCAAATTCTTTCTTAAGGATATGAACCCTCAAATATTTACAAAAATGATAGGATGATGAATAGAGTAGGCTGATTTTAATTGTGACACTACAAGCTGGGAGTCCAACCTGAAAATCAAACGACGAATGTATAAAGTGGAGGCTTCATACATAAGCTCGATAAATGCACTATATTTTTTTTATGTTTTTTCTTGTAGGACCTATAAAGATGCCCCCTGAACTCACCAATTCATTTGTGGGTGAAAAAATAACCCAGGTAGTAGAAGCGTTGTTCTGTGTACTATGACTTGCTTCGTCCACGTATCCGATATAGGGAGAGGATATCATTGACATATTCCAACCAATTACCAAGAATGATAAGAAGAAAAACAAATTACATCACTCAAAGGAACAAAAACAGCACACCAAACTATAATACATATAATATAAAATCACTAAATGTTGGATTACTAAGAGGGGGGGTGAATCAGTAATAACGTAATTATAATCCTTTTTTCTTCAAATAATCCAAGGTTTATATCAATGAAGAACTATTATCCAATAATGAGAAATAAGAAATGAACAATCACACACATACATAGTACACCAGTGTTTTACGTGGAAACCCATATCAGGAGAAAACCACATAATGCTTTTTCTTATATGTCTTGAACAATTACATTCATTGGAAGCACCAACTTCCTTTGTTTTCCAGCTGCAACTGGAAGGAGGGTCCAACACCCTAGTTTCTCAAGCTACAACCATAGGGAAGCTCCAACTCCCTAATTCTCTGGCTACAGCCAAAAGGAGGCTACAACCCCCTATGTTCTCCAGATACAACTGAAAGGTGACTACAACCACCTGTCCTTGCCCCGTCCAACCGCCCTGAAGTAGAAGTAGAATGATGGAACCACTGTCACACTATCATTGTGAGATATACCGCTATAAACCTGTACCAATAAACCTGAACCATGCATCAACATGTACCTCAACCTGTAATCAATGTGTACCATAAACAAGTGCATCGACCATGCACCAACCTGTACCATAAACAAGTGCATCAACCATGCACCAACCTATACCAAACAATCTGTAATCAACCTATAACATGAACAAGTGAAACCAACCATGTACCAAGTATGTACCAATAATGTGTGAACTACTCATCAACTATGACTCATCAATATGTACCAACATCATCAACTATACACCTCATGTATGTGCCAACTCATCAATTACTTATCTCAACCATGTACCCAACTTGTACCTCAACCAAAATACCTTATCAATTTCATCATCCAAATATGATTTATAACTCTGTAATAGACTTGGTGTAAATGATCACATACCTGCAAACCTTCCTTAACTTTAAACAACAAGAGACTAGCATTTACATCAAACTTTTCTTTAGTCTCACATGACTAGTTTTGGATTAGTCAACAACCCTAACTTGAAATAATCATAACTTTGTACCTGTAATGAATAATATATGAAATTGATACACAATGTTCTTCAGTGTGTTTTATGCAATTCCTCTAGGTGTCACTACTTGGAAACTCTCAGAAAAGTAGTTATAGAAAAAATGGCATACCTTTCTGAATTCTGGCTTATTCTAGAGAGCGACCTTGTAGAGTGTGCCCTGCAAGAAATATTTGTTGAATCAATATGAAACTGTTACAAAACCTACTACATACTTTATTCTAAGAAACACATTTGGTCTTACGGAATTTGGATCTATTATGAAGAAGTTATGATGTTTTACTCGAAACACCTTAGAAAGCATCATCAAAAGAATTTATCCTTCCTTGAATTCCGACCATTTTTTCTTCACCTTCCCTCAGAAATTCATCTTAGATATCATTTGGTTACCTTAGAGACCTATAGGTATTCAATATTCTCAATTGTATCTAAAATTAGAGAGACTTGACTCTTATTTATACTCTCCAAGTAGCTTCCTTAAAAACATCTTCTAGGTCACTTTGCCACTTTCCTTATTTTAGGGTTAACCCATTTCTAATTTCTCCATTAAATTTATTATTTAAATAATTTATTTTTTATTCATTTTGAATTATAGTACACTCATAAATTCACTTTATTATTTAACTTATAAAATCTCTTAAACCACTTTGACCTTTTGGGGCTTCTAGATGACATAAGAGGGTCCTCCAACTTTGTAAGGCCATAACTCTCAAACCGTGAGGAGTTATGTGACTTTCCACATACCACCAGAAATGGAATGACATGTACTATACATATAGAATAGTATTACCTACAAATATATCAAAACGCATACCATTATCCATCAAACAAACTTGGGTCCTTTACCCAAACCTGGGTTCTCCAACTTCTCATGGCCATAACTCTCTAACCGTGAGGAGTTATGTGACGTTCCACATACCACCGGAAATGGCATGACAAGCACTATCCATATAGGGTAGTTTCAATGAAAAAATCACTAAAATACATCTCATTATTCCACAAATAATCATGGGTTCTCTAACCATACTTCTAGGATAGCTCAATCCACAAAGCGTCTTCCCGTGAGGGATTTCACCATAAGGGGACCACTTTGGAGTTCATCCATTTCTACTTATTATCAGCCATGACAAGACAATAACGAGTCATATTTACATCAATAAATCTTGGGTCCATTACCCAACCTTTGTGCCACGTGGATTTCTTCAAGGGTTGACATCAATGACAACCAACCTTAATCAACAATATCCCCCTTTGGCATTGATGGCAACACTCTGATGCAATACTGAAATCATATCACTCATGCTCCCCCTGGAACCATGCCTCTATCTTCTGCATCTGATAAATATTCTCCCCCTGGAACCATGTCTCTTTCCTCTGCATCTGATAAATCTCTCCCCCTTTGTCATAAATGGCAAAGGTATCTTTCCATCCGAGGCTGCTACCCCTGACTGAACTGTCTTCTTATGGTGCTTCCTCATGTACATATAAGACATATAAGATAAGAATTCAAAATCATTCATTTTGGAGTAGAAATAACTCCGAGTCTCTGGCAAAGATACTCAAAGGCTTCCTGTGGAAGTGGTTTTGTAAAGATGTCTTCCACTTATTCTTTTCTGCCCACATACTCAAATATGATGTTCTTTTCTGCAACATGTTCTCGTAAAAAGTGATACTTGATTGGAATGTGCTTCGTCTTGGAGTGCATCACCGGATTATTTGAGATACTGATGGCGCTTATATTATCCCAATATATTGGAATGGGATCATCATACTCAACCTGTATATCTATCGGAGTTTGTTTCATCCAAAGAACCTGTGTACAACATGATGTTGCTGCAATGTACTCTGCCTCGACTGTAGATAAGGATATTGATGATTGTTTATTGCTTAGCCATGATACTAAACACTCACCCAAGTAGAATGTTTCTCTGCTGGTGCTTCTTCGGTCATCAATACAACCTTCCCAATCTGCATCTGTGTAGGCAATAAGTGATATATGCTTTCCTTTTGGATACCATAATCCAAACTCTTCTATTCCTTTGAGATATTTGAAAATACTCTTCAATGCTAATACATGTGATTCCTTTGGTGCTGCTTGAAATTGTGCCACCTGTCCAACTCCATGCATTGCATCTGGTCGGGATGTTGTCACATATAGTAGGCTGCCAATCACTGACTTGTATTGCCTCTGATATGTAGACTTCAAATCATCATCTTTTCTCAACTTGCAACTGGTTTGCATGGGAGTGATAACTGGTTTGCAATCGTCCACACCAAACCTTTTTAGCATTTCTCTGATATACTTGGTTTGAGGAATAAAAATTCCTTGGTTTCTTTGGTGTATCTGAAGTCCCAGAAAGAAGGATAGTTCTCCAAGTAATGACATTTCAAATTCATTATGCATATCTTTTGCAAATTTCTGGCTTAACCTTTCATCATCACTACAAAAAATAATATCATCAACATAAACTTCAATTAATAAAATATTACCTTGACTTACCTTGATGTAGAGGTTGTTGTCTACACTTGCTTTTCTGAACCCTACCCATTGCATATAATTATCCAGTCTCGAGTACCATGCTCTAGGAGGCTGTTTTAGACCATACAAGGCCTTATTTAATTTACACACATAATCTATGTTTTTTGACAACTGAAATCCTTCATGTTGTTCAATGTAGACTTCTTCTTCAATTTCCCCATTCAAAAAAGATGATTTTACGTCCATTTGATAAATTTTAATATTTTTGGAGCATGCATAAGCTAAAAGAAAACAGATTGCTTCCATTCTGGAAATTGGGGCAAACGTCTCTTCAAAGTTGATTCCTTCAACCTGTGCATATCCTTTACATACCAATCTAGCTTTGTTCCTTGTAACCTATCCATATTCATTCAATTTATTCCTGAAGACCCACTTTGTGCCGATCACATTCTTATTCTTTGGTATTGGAACCAGTACCCAAGTGTCATTTTTCTCTATTTGATCCAATTATTCATCCATGGACTTATTCGAAGATTCATCCTTTCTGGCTTCTTCAAAACAGTTTGGTTCAATTGTAGATAAGAATGCTAGGTGTGTTTGTTCTGGTGAACGGATTCTTCTTCTAGTCTCAACTCCTGCATCTTTGTTTCCGATAATCTGATCCGAAGGATGATTCTTCTGTACTCGTTTACTGGGTGTCTTTGGAGACACTTTCTGAACTTGCTCTTCTGCTTCTGTCGGATTCTCTTCATCTTCCTCTTCTACTTCTTTTTCATCTTCTGCTTCTTTTTCTAAGGGATGTTTCATTGATTCATTTTCTTCCTTTGATTCTGGTCTGCCTGTTTCATCAATTGTTAAGTTTATGCTTTCCACAACTTTGTTCAATCTTAGATTGTAACACTTGTATGATTTATTTGTACTCGAGTAACCAACAAGTACTCCTTTATCCACACGAGAGTCAAACTTTCCCATTCCACCATCTTCTCTTTTGATATAGCATTTTCTTCCAAAAACTCTGAAGTGCTTTACATTTTCTGGTCTTCCTTTCCATAGTTCGTAAGGAGTTTTGTCAGTGTTGTTTCTGAGCATTAATCTGTTTTGAATGTGAACTGTTGTATGCACTGCCCGTGTCCAAGAAATATATGTCAATTTCGAATCCATTAACATTGTTCAATCCATTTCTTGTACTGTCATGTTCTTTCTTTCAACAAATACATTCTGTTGAGGTGTTCTAGCAATGAAGAATTTCCTTTTTATTCCATGATTGCTACAGTAGTCCATAAATTCCTTTGAGGTGAACTCTCCTCCATTATCAGATCTCAAGCATTGATTTTTGAATCCATTTCATTTTCAACCATTTCCTTGTAGATCTTCAAGTTTTCAAAAGCTTATGACTTATTCTTGAGAAAACAAACTGCATTCATTCTTGTATAATCATCAACTAATAACATGAAGTATTTCTCACCTTTTAATCCCTTTGTTTTAGTTGGTCCAACTAGATTAGTGTGCACAATTTCTAGTGGTCTTGTCGTTGAATATTCCTTTGATTTAAACCTGGTCTTTGTTTTCTTTCCTTGTTGACACTACTTGCATAAAGTGTTGGTTGGTTTCATGATCTGGGGCATTTCTCTGACTTCTTCTCTTTTGCTGACTTTGACAAGTTTATCAAAATGTATGTGTCCCATTCTTCTGTGCCATAGCCAACTTTCATCTTCCTTTCCTAGACAACACTTTTCATTTCATGGAAATTGGTCACTACAGCTGCAAGAACTTCAA
>SNQJ01S0203252.1:0-13662 GCA_010110895.2 Picea sitchensis
CTTCTGTGCCAATATCTTTTGGGCCTCTGCAAGTCAAGGGAATAGGTGAGTCAGATGGTCCTTTGTGCAAAGGTTACATGGATACTTCGACTTTCTCTTCTCTGTGTTCCCCCCACAAACATTGTTACTAGGCTTCTTATCCCCTTTACCCTTCTTGTTTTGTTGTTTTTTCTTTCCTTCAGGTTGTTGGTTGGCCTTCGGGTTCATCGAATGCACACTATGTACATCCTATGTTTGGGTAGGGGGAACAACTGAACCAGAGGTCTGGTTGGTCACTGTCTATTGTATCAACAATTGTTGCAATTGATTTGACAACATATCAATGGATTTTCATTATGCTGAACCAACTATACCATCGACATGTGGTCCATAATTTTGTCCGACCTTATCGAGGATGGACCGTGGCGCATCTGGAAAGATCTCATAGATTAATCCAAACTGAGAGTAAATCAGTTCAAGTTGTTTCACTCTCATTATCGCCTCCTCCTCTGAAAACACTCTCGAAGTTGCAACATCCTTGGATAAAACTGGCAACAAAGACTTCAGGAACCACTCCAGTAAGAAATCCAGTGGGTCCTGTACCTTAATCAATATCTTTTGACACCGCCATTCTTGGATGTGATCTAAGATACAATCGGCCTTAGTCTTCTCAAATTTGGCCAACAATTTGGTGCTGACATCGTATCTCACGGGTAGTTGGAAATGGTTTAGGAAGACCATCACCAAGTCGTTAAAGTAAGAATACCTTGAGCAGTCGAGCTCAATGTACCATTTTTTGGCATCCCTGATAAGAGTGCGTTGAAACAGGTGAAACTATATAGATTCATCTCCCAGTGAGTTTGACGAGAAACACAAGTGGAAAGTTGTCACGTGATCACCCGAGTCTTCGTCGGGCTTTCCTTCAAATTTTGGAATATTCGAGGAAAACTTAGTCAACATGGGGGGCCAATGTAGATCATGAAAAATAGGTTCGTTAAGTAACCTTGACAATTCTGGTAGATGTAACGTTGCTAGAAACGGTATTTTACGTTGAGTACTATGTACAGGAAAAAGGGGGCTTGGAATTTGACTAGCACCAATTTGTCAGGAAAAGTTGGGTTGTTGGCCAGGGTTCTGGTAGACATCGTGGCCTTGACCAGCATATGAAAACTTCTTTTTCTCAGATATCATCAGTTGATTCCTATAATTGGATGACATGGGTTGGGCGAGGATTTCTCCCTGTGTTTTATTCCAAATATTCTGGAAGGGGATGCCCCCAGCCAATCTGACGGGCATAGGTATTGAGCCTTTCCCAGGGTTCCATTGACCATGGAAGGGGTTTCCCCCGATAGACATCCATTGCGAGGGAACTAATCCCTGCCAAGGATTCCAAAGTCCTGTGATGAGAAAACTCTTGTACTTTTCCCCTATGTAGGAATAGTACCCTGCATAGGATTCTATTTTCTAAAACCAGGGTTGCCCCCAGTTGAGATGATAGCCGAAGAAAAATATTTATTACCAAATGCATCGAACAAAGAGAACGACATGGATCCCACCTATGTATTATAAGACAGAGGTCCTAAACTTCCTTCTCCAAACAATATATAGTTAGCACTCGACTCAATGGGATGTTGGAAATCACCATCGAGCAAGGGGAACGAAGGAGGTATATGACCCCCTCTGTAAGGGATAACATTGAAGGGGACTAAAGTATCCTCAGTATACCCTTTCATAGAAGAGTTTGATCTCCCTACCCCCAGACTCATGTTATTTAAGGTGGAGTAGGTAAGGATGGAGTTTGAATCAATGTTAGGCATCCCATATGAAAATGGAGGGCTTGTCACACTCTGCGTGAACGAAGCAGTGTTCACCACTGATGATAGTATCAGACCACTGCTCGAGGTAGAGGGGGTCAAGACCACTATGGTCTGGACTGACAAAGGTGGGTTAGGAGGAAACATACCTCCTGTAGTAGTAGTCGAAACTGGAGTATGAGGACTCCAGATGAAGTAGAAACATTTGCTTCCATAGCTGCTTGTAACACTATCCGACGCTTGTAAGGTGTTACCCTCAGAGGGACAACTTGTACCAATATTGGCGCCAACAAGTTAGTGATCGAAGGGTTGGTTGTCCCGAGAGATTTTGCTCCAAGGTAAGAAATAGTAGGTTCCTCTGGATTCGACTAATCTCCTATCGGAGATGGCTCGGGCACAATTTCCTCCGGCCTGGTCGCTTTGAATGACCCTTGTTGGTCAACTATTTGTCGTAACGGTGGCGGTGGTGGCTCTAATGAAATCAGTGGCAGGCCCTGAAGCCTTCACGATCAGTGGAGCTCTTGATCTTCCACTTTGTGAAAATATCAACAACACAGTAATGCTTTAACTAACATTTCAAACTAAGCACACACTCGAAACATTCCTATAAGATAAACCAAGAAAACCACTATCTAGTTGGAAGAACAGTTATGCCAGCCAACACTAGAGCAACTTACCAGTGCAAGTGAAACTCGAACACAGAAGCACCCTCTAGGTATAATCTACAAAGTGTGACCCGATGTCTACCCTAGGTACCACAATATACCCCCACAGTCACTTGTGTAAGTCCCTATAATAAAGGTGACTAAGTTTCTAGATCGCAAACAGTCACCAGGCGGGTACAATCAACAATCGAGTGGAACGCAATGAGAAGGATAAAAAGTTTGAAACCTACCAAGGGTATCAAAAGCAAGTGGTCAGGAAGACAACAGAGGATCTCAAACAGATTTGAGGTCCATGAAGCTTCATAGTTAAATGCGAGCGATAGTATTCCCATGACATATCCTCAATATGGATTCCCCACTACGTTTAGTCCGGCTTTGGAGGGGTTATCTCTACTCCCTTTCCCCATGCGACCTCGTGTTTAGCCCCTGTGTTAGAGGGGGTTCCTATATAAATTTCACGTCACTAAACTTTAACACTCCCTATCTCTGACTCCGATGTTTTTTTTAAATCCTTGAAGAGTTTCCTCTCCAACCTAATTCAAGGCTCTAACCCTAATCTAGTTGGTTGACCCTACAAACATAAAAGTCTAATTAATTTTAGATTTAACGTTTGTTTTAAATGGCTTGTTTAACTCAAAGGATATGGCAGTGAAACTAGTGGTGTTTATGAGAGACGAAAAGACAAGAAAAAGATGAAACTCTAAAAGAAAAATTATTTCTAGTTAAAAGTAAATATTTACAACTAAATCTTTGTAACTAACTTTTTCATAACTAACCTTTTCAAGATCTTTAAAAAGAAGACCTAAAATGAAATTCCGCTCGACTATGAGCTACTTGAGTTCTAAGAAATCAGTAAAGAACTTTAAAAAATGAACTCTTTTTCCTATCAAGTAAAATAACTAACTCCAACTACTTTACCAAACTAAGAATGAATTTTTTTTTTTGTTTTTTTAAATGCTTCAAATAGGAAAAACTTTAAATAAATATTTTTTTCTCTTTTCTTTAAAGAAAATAAAAGGGGGAAAAATAAATACAACAAAAGACTGAAACAAACCTTTGGACCGTTGCAGATCACAGGGAATCACTAAACACACCAAACAGGTCGATCAAAAACTCAAAGTCTCACCTAAAACCCTTTCAGAAATAAACACGAGAAACGTAAAACATACAAGCAAAATGAAATCTAACCCAATCTATGACTGTAAAAGCAGAGACGCCGAACACTGTCAAGAAACCCTAAGAAGTACAAACCTCAATCAGGAAAGAGGTTGGATGCCTCTTTTTCAAAAAACAAATCTTGAACCAGGTATGCTACTATGGTTTCAACATCCTACGTGTGTACACGGGTTGATTACTAGATAGGGTGCATATGTACACAGGTTGACCCACTGTAGGGAGCATACACCTCTGTATTTCCTTTAAAAGGAAATAAAACAGACATATTGATAGAGAAGGGAGAACTAGTATGGCACCAAAAGGTGACCTAAATCCCTTAAAATACTCAGAATACTCAATAGAAAATTGAAAGGTATAAAAACCAATCAGACACCCAAAATCCCCTAAAACTCTAGAGGCTTCCCCGGTATGGTCGCCATTTCTGCCAGCGGGAAAACCCCCTTTATGAATACACCAGGGTTTACAATGTTGGCAGATCAATTAGCCATTTAAAGTCAACTACTTCTCTAACTACCCCAAACATTCCCAAGACTCATACAAGAAAAAAAAAGATGAGAGCGATCAGGTAACTATACCTCTACTCCACATCCGGTGATGATCCCCTTGTGCTTGGAAGCTTCCCTGACTCCATGCCTCCTCCCAAGGTTGGCATGTATTCAAAGATAGACAAACATAAAGCTACAAGCATGCAATTCATATACAAATTAGGGTTAGACGGTAGAATGTCAAAACATAAACCATTAAAAGCATTTAATACACCATGATTTGGGATAGGAAAAGTACTTGTTTTATTAATAACTCAATGATTATACCTTTACAAACAAAGACGACTACTTATGCATGAACCTGGTCTGGGATCCTCTTCACCAAGATCCAAGTGTGCCTCCATATGTCTTCTTCTCTCAACCTTCTGATCTCTTCTTGGGAAGTGAATGGGTTTTTGATGGAGGAAGAAGGGATAATTGGGGAATGCTGAGGAAATTCCCACAAAAGGGCTGCAATTACTTGGGGCAAGGAGGGTATGTGAAATAGTCATAGTTTCACTATTCTTATGTCTATATCTAGAATGAGACCCCAACACCTCATTTTATATGAAAAAGGATGGTTATTCGGTTGGGTGACATGATATAGGCAGTGGATTAGTTGGGAAACCACCCAATAGCCTGTAATCTCAACGAATTCCTTGCAAATTTTTATTTTTTGCAACTTTTGAAAGTATATGCGGGATGTAGTGGTGAAACATGCATACGTATGTGGGATGTTGTGGTGCAGCAAGCGTATGTACGCGAACAATATTGGTGGAAGGCACGTACATCTTCAAAAAATGGGTTTTTTAGAAGAGAAACTCAGTGATGGCTTGGAAAAAAATGCAAGTAAGAGGGCCAAAGGCCATGTATGCATGTGTAGAGAAATATAGGGTTATAAAAAACCTCATACTTTAGCCTCGTGGGATGTTTCTCTAAGTATGATTTTGTTGGATTACGCAGAGGGGGGGTGAATCAATAATAGAGCAATTCAATCCTTTTTAACCACAATATGCAAGTGTTATATCAATGTAGCATTATAATCCAATAGTTGCAGAGTAAATAAACAATGAAAAAATGAGCAATCATACACATACACAATACACCCTTGTTTTTATGTGGAAACCTAAAGAGGGAGAAAACCACAAAATGATTTTTTCTTATATATATTTAAGAATTACATTCATTGGAAGCGCCAACTTCCTTTGTTTTCCAGCTGCAACTGGAAGGAGGCTCCAACCCCCTAGTTTATTAGGCTACAACCCGAGGAAATCTCCAAATCCCCAATTCTCTGGCTACAACCAGAAGGAGCCTAAAACCCCCTATGTTCTTTGGCTACAACTGAAAGGTGTCTACAACCACCTATCCTTCCCCGTCCAACTGCCCTAACATATATGTAGAATGATGGAACCACTATCATACTGTCACTGTGAAGTATACTGTAGTAAACTTGTACCATTCAACCTGCACCAAAAAACCTCTACCAATAACCTGAACCATGCATCAACCTATACCTAAACCTATAATCAACCTATACCATAAAAAAGTGCATCAACCATGCACCAACTTGTACCTCAACCTGTAATCAACATGTACCAAAAACAAGTGCATAAACCATGCACCAACCTATACCAAATGACCTGCAATCAACCTATACCATAAACAAGTGCATCAACCATGCACCAACCTGTACCTCAACATGTACCATGGACAAGTGCATCAACCATGCACCAAACATGTACAAATAACATGTCACAACTGTTGGGCCCTTCATTTTTGGATAACGAATTGTGAAAGTTTTGGCTGAGCATGAGTTGTGCAAGCTTCAATAGAGGCTGAACAACAGAACGAGGAAGAGAAACAAAAATCAGTTGTTATGTGAAATTAGGTCTTGTATGACTAAGAAACAAATGGTTTACCTTGAGAACAAGGAAGCGTGCAGGCTGAAATAGAAAGACCTGTATTATATATTGTTGGAGCATAACCCTAACTTACATTGGTTTATACCTAGATTAGACTCCTAGATATTGGTTAATACATTCATTTACACTTTATTTCACCTAATTTGGCCACACTTAGAAGAGAGCCTCATCCCTAGATTTTTAGGGAAAACTGTTATTTTAGATCAAGACTCAACTCCAGTTCTTGATTTTCTTGATTTATTCTTGATTTTCTTACGGTTATTCATGGTTATTCCAACTCCCCATGAAAAATCATCTGTTAGAATTCACACCTCACTTTGAGAGCGAGAGATTTATTCCTTAATTAATGATTTTTTCATTACTATTATTAGTAACTGTTATTTCGGGTTAGTTAAGTGAGTTGGAGCTGCTTCTCTTGTCAGTTAAGTAAGATTAGAATTGGGAATAATCATCACTTGACTCTTGTGGACATTAATGAGTGTGTGACATGTATCTTTAGTGAATTCAAGTCAGACTATGTGGTCTCCCTTAGCTTTTGACACCTATTTTAGCTATTTCTAGCTTTTTTACTAGAATTTCTATGTTGGAAATTTTATATATTCACCTCCTCTCTTATTTTTGAGGATGTTGCTCATGTATATTCATTTTTTGTTAATATAATTCTCTGATTTATGGAGTAAAAAATTTCTCTCATCTCTTGAATTCATCAAATTGCATGTGTTCAATTTGACTAAATTCCCTAGATCTATCCGGGGGTTAAATTCTACATGGTATCAAGGCTAGATTGAATCTAGTGGATTGTAAACAGTTTTGCTTTTCATGTATAGATCATTGGGAGGCACAACAAGAAGAAATGTATCATCTCTCTCATCCCACAAAACTTATTCTAAATCCTTTCAATTACTTCGATGGAAGACAAAGATCTCTCTGCTCCTCCAAAGCAAAGGGCTTTACAAGGTAACAATGGGAATGGAGAAAGAACCGACTGCTGTAGCGAAGAAGATAAAGTATTTCAATAAATTAGATGAAGCAAATGGGCTGATATGCCTATTTATTTCCAGATATCTCCTCTTTCATGTCACGGACCACATTGGAAGGACTATTCAGCAAGCGGGATGCAATGAGAGTGCATCAAGTGGAGAATGAACTCATATCCCTAGGTCCAATTCATTTCAGCAACCTGAGAGAATTATTCACCAAGTTCAAATCCCTTCTCTGGAGTGAACTTAATGCGTAATGAGTCATGAAAGAGGAAGAATAACTCATCCTTTCAATTCTCTCAAAATTAGGCCCTAAATATTATGTATTTCGTAAAATCTTTTTCCAAGCATCTAAATTGACTAGGGAAAATGGAAAATGCCTCCATTGAATGATTTCATTGCAGCATTGACTCAATAGCAAGCTAAGTTAGTCCAAATAGGTTCCATCAATCATTCCAAGAACCAAGAAGCACTAGGCTACTAATGCTCCAAAATGATGGAAAGACAAGAAGAAAGAACGGGTAAATTTCACGAATCAAGAAGGAGAGATCACGCATATCTTAGGATAACTCTTACGAGCCTAAGGGTAAGAAAGAAGAAGGAAAGAAAAATTGCAGCTACTATTCCAAAGGTTTTTATCTTGAACAAAATTGCATGAGAGGGGAAGACTATCGATGGGATGGCTAAGCAATTGCAACAACAAAATCTCACAATGCCCAAAAAATGCAAAGAAGATGATAACATAGCCGGGAGGGAAGTACGATGGTCATGCTTCAATGGATTTACATCCACTCCATCATATTGGATCCTTGATTCAGGTGCCTTGAACCATATGGCTGCATCGAAAGATGAATTTTCCTCCATTGAGGAAAGCACCAGATCCCCAATTTACTTGGGTGATGCCACACCCGCAAAGGTGTTCGGAGAAGGAATTGTTGATCTTCAAGGGGGATGCTTCACAAATGTACTTCATGTTCCCTCACTGTCCACAAATATTTTCTCGATATATCAGATCACTCATTACGTCTCTGGAAGGAAGGTGGATTTCAATCCAGACTCCGCAGTGATTACCAACAATTCCGGAGCTCCGCGGCTTGCCTGTGGAATTGAGATCAGGTTCGTTGTATTTCTTCTCCCTTTTGTTCCTAAATATATTAGAAATGTATTTCTGTCACAATCTAATTATATCAAAAGGTTATGGAATGAAATATTTTTCCCTCCTAAACTATAATTACTTGCATCAACTCAACAAAGGAAAACATTGTAGACAGTTGCCAGCTATTAAATTCATAAGCGGTGTATGTCAAGGATGGATTCTTGGCAAGCATCCAGAGAAAAGTTTTGACAAAGGGAAGGCACATAAATCTTATTCACCTCTTGGGATGATTCATAGTGACATCACGGGCCCCATTCCTGACCTTCAATATGTAAGGCTCGATATATACTCACCTTCATAGATGATTTCTCTCGCTTTACTTGGGTATTTGTTTTGAAATTAAAATCAGAAGTATTTGAATGCCTTATAGAATCTAAAGCACTTGTTGAGAATGAGTCTGGGTGCAATATTAAGATACTCCATACTGAAAATGGGGTGGATTATGTCAACAAATATGTGAAAAAACTTTGTATTGATCTGGGTATACAACTACAACACACAGTGGCATATACACCACAGCATAACGGTGTTGCGGAGAAGAAAAATCGGTCCTTAAAAGAGATAGCCAATTGAGCCTGCTACGATCGAAATAATTAGCTCCCAAGATATGGTCTGAAGATATTAATTGTGAAGCATGCATTTAGAACTGAGTTCCTCGCAAATCACTCAAAGGCACCACTCTTTTTAAATGTTAGACCGTAAGAAACCGAAAGTGTCGCACTTTAGTATTTTTGGTTCACGAGCATGGACTCACATTAAGACAGATAAGAAGAAGTCTTTGGAGCCTCAAAGTGTTGAATGCATATTTTCTGGATATCCTAAAGGTGTCAAAGGATATAATGCTAATGATTCAGTGGAGTCAGTCTATAAGCCTTTCGGTTACCAACTTGAGAAAACCACCACGAATCTTGAATTGAGCTAGTCGGTCATCCTGCAGATACAAGAAGAACTGGATCATAGTGTTTTGGGGCTCCTCAAGCCTTGGCTGGCATAGAACCTTTTCTACCCATAAATTTCTATATGTCACTTGGTTCAGATCAAAAGTCACACTCTGAAGTACTGAGGAAACCAACTCACGGGAGAACGCCATGGATGAAGGTACTCTTCTCTTATGGACAACAACACATGGGACTTGGTTCCACATCCGAAAGGAAGAAAGATTGTTCGATGTAGATGGATATATTGAACAAATAGTGCTTCATATGGTGAGATCAAAAAGTACAAATGACTTTGCAAAAGGATACTTATAGGTACATGGCATAGACTACAGAGACATTTGCACCTGTTGCAAAAAATGGATTCCATTCGACTAGTTTGGCCATTGTTGCTTCTCACCGATGGGAAGTTCATCACATGAATTACATCCATGAGATGATCCATCAAAGATTCATTTCAGCACATTCTTTGCTTGCAGAGAAGCGGGTTCTTGAGGGCATATTCACCAAGTCTTTCACTGAAAAGAAATTTTTAGAATTGGGGGCTATGCTTGGAGTGGTGGAGACAACTGAGTAGTTCACTTTTGGCCACTCAACATTTTGTTTCCTCTTTTTTTGGGGGGGTTTCCCGAGTTTTCCCTCTTTGGTTTCCCACGAGGTTTTCCCTCTTTCCTCTTTTCATGAGGAGTTCTTTTATGTAATGAGTACCTAAAATGGCCAAGTTGTTGGGACTCAAATTTGTTGTCATTATAGTTAGGCTTAAGGAGGGGTGTTGGAGCATAACCCTAACTTACATTAGTTTATACCTAGCTTAGACTCCTATATCTTGGTTAATACATTCATTTACACTTTATTTCATCTAATTTGGCCACATAAAGAAGAAGGGCGCCTCATCCTTAGATTTTAGGGAAAACTGTTATTTTTAGATCAAGACTCAACTCTCGGTTCTTGATTTTCTCGATTTATTCATGATTTATTCCAACTCCCCCATGAAAAAACTCAGCTATTATTGGGGAATTCACACCTCCTCTTTGAGTGACATATTTGTTCCTTAATTAATGATTTTTGTCATTACTATTATTAGTAACTACTATTTCGGGTCACTTAAGTGAGTTGGAACTACTTCTCTTGTCAGTTAAGTGAGCTTAAGTGAGATAATACACATCACTTGACTCTAGTGGGCATGAATGAGTGTGTGAAATGTATCTTTAGTGGTATAGGTCGAACTGTGTGGTCTCCCTTAGCTTATGACACCTATTTTAGCTATTTCTATCTTTTTTTGACTAGAATTTATATGTTGGAAATTCTATATATTCACCTCCTCTCTTCTTTTTTAGGATGGTTGCTCATGTATATTCATTTTTTATTAATAAAATTCTTTGATTTATGGAGTAAAAAATTTCTCTCATCTCTTGAATATCAACAAATTGCATGTGTTCAATTTAACTAGAATTCTAGATCTATCGGGGTTTCTGCAGGAATTATACATATATAGGGTTGAACATAAGTGTAAAAGGGTTGTTGTTGACATTGTTTTTGTTGTTGGTCAGTTGATTATGATTTGGTTCCAAGTTTATTGTGGGGAGTTGATTCAAGTCGCGTTTTGAGTCTGTAATGAATTTGATCTATCAGTTTGAGAATTGGAGCTCTACGACATGAGTCCAGAGTCAAGAGTCTGTACAACACACTGTTGTTTAATTATGAATCTGTAATCAAAGAAATATTATGAAGATAATATGAAGAAGGACCTAAATTTTCAAATATGATGTGTCTTTGTGTGTTTTCCTTATGCATTACAGTTCTTCTTTCTGGGTTATAAGTTCTACTCGATGGTTATGTGTTTAGATGCTTGTTTTTAACATAAGTAGGTTTGATTCTTGCACATATATGTTTCAGATCTATTTATGTCTCTTATGAAAGATCAGGGATGAGTCTTGAAGGATCTATGGATCCTCTTAAGTCTTTTCCCTACCCTCCCCTATCTATCTATCTCAACAATGCTTCAAGTGAGACTTCTTCTCTTTGAAGGAGATGAAAATGCTAGCGCTCTAGACTACATGGTACCTTTTGTTGGTAACCAGAGAAGGACCCTGGTCTGACGAAACTTGCACCAAAAAAATGGTTTCGTTGTCGAGACCTGTGTTAAAAGGGAACATGTAGGGAGAATGCTTCTGTAGATCCATAGATCTGGTATTGATCAATGGTGGGAAAGAAACTGTGACACCTTCATATGGAAAGAAGTGGAACTGAGGAGAAAATCGGTGGAAAACACTTGCGAAGAAATATTTTACTTAGAAAGATCGAGCGACCAGTACGAGATTTTTTGGGTTAAATTCCTGGAAGAATTTTTCCACTAGATAAAGAGGCTCTAAGAAGCTCCATAGTTCTAAGGATGAGTCAAGAGGATCTATGTGTGGGACATCAAAAATATAGCAACACTTCAAAGGTTGGATTGTCCAGACACAGGAGCAGTTGATTTCTAGGTTAGCACCACATTAGAGGGATATATCATTGAATTTGTAGCTGAGAACCACCAATCTTTCTCATGAGCAAAGGCAATTTTCAAGAACGACTCAAGGGGAAGATTATTGAGAGAAATCCCCCTGTGGATTAAGGTTTTCTTAATGGAGGAGGGGATGTTGACTATGTCCTCGACTGATATGGAAGCATAAACACCCTCGCTTGGGGTAGGAAGAGGTGGGGTGAGAGTCATGGCATGAGACAGGGGAAGGTTTCTTTGACAAATGGGGGGGAAACAACAAGAAACAAACTCGAGAGATGATCAAGACTTGAGGAGAACCACCATAGTTAAGAAGTTGTGGTGTGACAAGATCAAGAAAGAAACAAGATAGTTTGAGAAGTTGAGGAAAGAAGGCAGATCAGGAGAAGTAGAGGAAAGACAGAGGGAAGATATAAAGAAGATGAGAAGACATGAACTATTGGCCAGTCAAAGATTAAATGAGAGAGAAGCGCAGAGAGAAAGAATTCCCCAGGAGGTGGGAGAAGAAGGAGAAGGTGCATACGTAAGAGAGGAGGAAGCCAACATGAATATTGAATAAGAAAGAGAAGATTCAGCCCCGATAACAGGAGAGATCGAGAATTTGGCCGAAGAGATCGGCCCAGTGGAAGAAAATGAGACACCCCAGATAAAATAAAACCACCTCAAAGCCAGTGGCACTAGCCCCAAATCACCCACACCCCAAGTGTCTTCTATACAAGCAGTAAGTTCGATACTACCTTCTCATGCTAGTTTTGTTCCAGTACAATTAATTAATCATTCACAACCACGAAGTGCGAGTACAGGGAGGATATCGGGATCCCATGGTAGATCGCAAGTAGGATCATTAGGGTTCATATTGATAGGAACAACGAGATAAACAATGGTTGTCCATGCGGGAGGTTCAATTGCCAGATACCTAGAATTTTGGGGTAAGGGAGATGAAGACATTGAGCAACACTAGTTCTTGTGTGAAGCAATCTGGAGATCTATAGGGACTCCAGATGCGAATAATCTAGTCGAGTTCCAGACTACCTTGAGAGTTCGTGCTCTCAAGTGGTACATGAAGATAATTAAGCCAAGAGTGCCAGGAACGGACAAGGTTCATAGCATAGTTCAAACTACCTCAGTCAGAACAACAGGCTCTATCTGAGTTGCATGAGTTCCAGCAGCGGGAAGGTGAATCAGCCTGGGAATACAACCATAATTTTAAATATTCCATAGGGAGGTTGGATCATCCAACCTACAAAGAACATCAAAGGGAGTGGTACATTCAGGGTTTTTTGCCTCTGACTTAGATTCTACTAATGCAATAGCAGATAGCCATGTTAACAGATGCCTTGGAACAATCGATGAAGATTGAACCCATGGCGGGATACCTTGGGAGCCTGAGAATGACCAGAACCCTAGTAGATGTGAATTTGGCGCAACTACAAGGGCATATATCGACACTTACAGAAAATATTCAAGAGTTAACGATACCCAGACCAGGACGACCACAGCTTTGGTGCACCAAGTGTTATACAAAAGGTCATATGGAGAATGAATTTCCGCGAATAATGGGAATGGGACCTCCTTAGAATCCAATGGTACCCCCACTAGGATCTATAGGAGGAGTTGTGAAAGTGTTGACGAACTTACCATTCCATAACCCCACCCTGTATCATGCTTTCCCAGGAAGCCAAGTAGCACCAACAACTAAGTATTGTGAAATCTACCAAATCCATGGGCATGGGCCAAGACAATGCCCCATTATGACGAAATAATCGACAGTACCAAATACAGTACACTGTGATTTCTGCATGTCTACCACGCACACTACCAATCAATGTAGAGTGTTGGATACACTTACAAACAGGTTAGATCGAACAACATTCAGGGTGAATGAAAACCCTCAGGGACCAGGAAGAGGTCGAGGAGGTGGATCCAGAGGAGACTTCCGAGGAGGAAGAACTGGGGGAAGAGGTCCAAGGAGATGTTATAATTGTGATGAGAAAGGTCACATGGCTAGAGT
>SNQJ01S0203252.1:13672-25336 GCA_010110895.2 Picea sitchensis
ATAATGAAAATAAGAAAGGTTTTCCCGGTTGAGGGTTTCCGGTAAAAATCTCTGTGTACTCTGTGTATGAGCCATTGATTAATTTTTGTATTGCTTAAGAATCTATATGCATTTCTTTACTTCGCAGGTTTAAAACTTACATAGAGACTGTCCTCATCCAAGCTGACCATGGTGCTCTCATTAAAGAACCAACGGGCATGCAACTGAAGATTGCCCAGAATTAATTGCAAAATGGGAGGATAGAGTATGACAAAGAGGAACTAACCTCATCAGTTCAGAAATCAAGAGGGTTATTAAGGGAAAATTTCCCAAACTTAATATTTTTACTTGAGGAGGAGAGAAGACAGGAGCTGATGCTAATACTCTATATCAGATCTAGAAAGTAGCACCTAAAGAAGACATGTATGATCCTCTAAAACAAAAGTTATTCTTTAAAGATGCCATAGAAATATTTTAGAATATTCCTAGCCCGGATATGCCAGAGAAACCCCCACATACTATTGTTTATCCTAAGATGGCGCAAGTTCCTGCTTCACCCCCTACACCCAGAAACCCTATAGCCATGCTAAGATAACCTGAGAAACCTCAAAATGTAGTTGACCTTTGGTTTTAATTATTCTCTGACATTCTGGGGAATGTTCAACTAACAAAAAAGTTTTGCAATGCACTATACCTAGTTTTAGGGAACGAAGAACCCCTAGAGGCAAGAATAAGGGCTAATATTCTGGAGAAGAGTACTCGGAGAGTGCAATGAAGAAAAGTACGAACCGGAAAATAATTTTGACTAGTAGCCTAGTTAGATGAATTTGAGATTAAGGACATCATGTTGGATCTAGGATATGATGTGAACATTCTGCCTAAGAAGACCTGGGAAGCCTTAGGAAAACCTAGGCTGACATATTCCCTAATTCAGTTCAGAATGGAAAACCAATATTGTATCTTCCCCATAGGAATATTGGAGAATGTGGAAATATATGTTGCGGGAGTAAAGACAGTGGCCGACTTTGAAGTCATTGAGATCATGGGAGATAAGGACCCCTACCCTACACTACTTGGCATTGATTGGGCCTATGAAAATTATGCATTAATCAACTTAAAGAAATACACCATGACCTTTGAGGCTGAGGGAATCAGGGTATTTCAACCTTTGGATCCATGTGTAGGACCAAGGTATACAGAACCAACATACAATAATATGGAAGGAGAATACTTGGACTAGTTGTACACTGAAACAATAGGAACAAGAAATGATTATATAAATCCTACTGTTGATGGATCAGTAAGTTTCAGAAGCATACAATCAGCAGATGAAGACTTATAATTGGATTTTGACAATTGGCAACAAGGTTTGCACGAAATATTCTCAAGAAGATACGCAACTGTCAGAGTGATTAGATGGGTTGGGACCGAAGTTAGAGAACACCCAGTATACAATGGCACCTCAGATCTAGAGAGTTTTCTGCACAACATGGAAGAAAATGTAGTAGAATATCAAATAATCTCAGTACTAGATGTAGATTTTTAGAACACCCATGTCAGATGGTGGGCTAATGATAAAGTCGTACTAATAACTTGGGATGAGGTGAAGCAAGCTATAAAGTACATGTTCCAGAATAAGGAGCAACTAGAATCAGAGATGCAGACAGGTCTCCAAGTTGTGCAACTGTTCAACGGAGAATCAGATCCTAGAATACATATTGAATGGTGTGTGACACAGTGGCAAGCTGCGGGGATACCCTCTCACTTCCAAGCCCAGGCATTTCCCCACTCCCTAGGTCAAATTCCAAAATCTTGGTTTATACATGAGGAAACCAGAAGACAAACCAACGACTGGAAAACACTGGAAGCTCAATTTTGCAAGGAATTCTCATTTACAAGTAAGTACCCTGAGCTTGAAGTAGTCCTGCAAAAGATTAAATAATTTCTCTTTGCAAATAATGGTAATCAGAAATAAAACTTAGTGGTATGTTCCAAAAATAACCAAGAGCTTCATACTAATCTCCACTTGCCTTCAACTAATAAACCTATATAATTCTATCAGATTAGCAGAGATTCAGAAATCCTACATGACTTAGGGGAATTGAGGAACCTAGCCATCAATGAGACAGAGGGGAGAAGAGAAATTCAAAACACCATACCCAGTCAGACTAATAATTCATACAATCAACCATTAAAATTGTGAAAAATCAATATAGGGACCACAGATCAACCCAAGATAGCTATGGTGGGAGACTATTGGGATGAGAAAACCAGTCAATAAATACAGAGTTTGTTGTGGGAATATAAGGATTTGTCCCCAAAGAATTTTTCAGAGTTAAAGGGAATCAAAGGATTTATGGGAGAAATGAAGATTGAATTGAAACTAGGATCCAAACCTGTTAGACATAGACCATACCATCTTAACCCTAGAGTAAAAGAGAAGGTTAAGAAGGAGATAGACAAGATGTTGGAAGCAGGTCTCATTTTTGCAGTAGAAGAAGCAAAGTGGGTTAGACTGATAGTTATTCAAAGAAAGAAAGGCAAAGAGGATATTAGAGTCTGTGCAGATTACATAAGTCTCAACTCTTCTCGTGTGCATGACCATTTCCCAACACCCTTTACAAACGAGGTGCTAGAACAAGTTGCGAGGAAGGAAGCATATTCATTCACAGACGGATTTTCAGGATACCACCAAGTCAGGATCGTTGAAGAGGACAAAAAGAAAAATACTTTCATAACAAAATGGGGATCCTTCACATACAATGTGATGCCATTTGGATTAAAGAACGCCCCTGCAGTTTTTTCAATAATTGTGATAGCATCTTTTAGAGAGCATTCACAAATTTACAGAAGTCTATATGGATGATTGGACAATATATAGCCTGCTCAAGGAACATGTTGCATTGTTGCGGATAATGTTTGATAGATGCAGAGAGTTGCATATCTCATTGAATCTCAGAAAGTGTATCTTTCGTGTACCACATGGGAATTTGTTGGGCCACATAGTCTCCTGAGAAGGAGTATTGGTATACCCAGCCAAAGTTGCAGTCATTATGAATATGCAACACCCACGAGTGATAAACAATTACGCTCCACACTGGGACACATAGGTTACTATCGTAGGTTCATCCGAAGATATGCCAACATTACTGCACCTCTGGAAAACCTACTGAAAAAGGATGAATTGTTTCAATGGACTCCAGAATGTGATAAAGCATTTGAGACACTCAAAGAAACTCATCACAACACCGGTTCGAATATTCCTAAATTGGGAGAATGAATTTCACGTCCATGTAGATGCTTCAGATATTTCCTTAGGAGCCATCTTAACACAACCTGGAGATGGATTTATGGATCACCCTATCTATTTTGTGAGTCAGAAGTTGTCGCAAGCATAGCACAACTACTCTACGACAGAAAGGGAGGGATTAACCATGATTTATGCTTTACATAAATTTAGACATTTTTTGTTAAGTTCTCATTTCAAGTTCTTTACTGATCACTTTGCATTAAAGTATCTAGTTAACAAAGAAGTGTTAGAAGGAAGAATTTGTAGATGGTTGTTGTTATTTCAGGAATTTTCCTTTGAAGTTATCATCAAGCCGGGAGGATGCAATGTCGAACCTAATCACCTGTCCAGGTTAGAGTCAGGGGAAAGTGGCAGAGTAGTATATGATCAGATCCCAGATGTAGACTTGTTCAGGATTGAGGCCATACCAAAGTAACTAGAGGACATATTAGTCTTCCTAAGTAGAGGGTCCTGTCCAGAAACATATTCCACAACCCAGAAATGCCACATGGTTGTTAGAGCAATAGATTACCAGTTGATCGTTGAACAGTTGTGTAAAATAGGACTAGAAAACATCCTCAGACAATGTGTCTTGGATCATGAAAGACAAGATATACTATGGGAATTCCATAGTGGATTTGCAGGAGGCCACGTAGGAGGAAAGGCCACTACACAGAAAGTTCTCCAGGTAGGACTTTGGTGGGAAACACTCTTCAAGGATGCAAAAGTATACGCTAGATCGTGTGATTCTTGTCAACGAGTGGGTAAGCCATCACACCGAGACAAACTACCACTACAACCAGTTAGATCTCTACAAGCATTTGAGAAATGGGTAGTTGAATTCATTAGACCAATCAACCCTATCGCCAGGCATTCAAAGTATAGGCACGTCATTAGTGCAACTGACTACCTTACCCATTGGGAAGAAGCAATAGTTGTACAGGACTATTCAACAGATACTGCTGCCAGGTTCATTTTCAAGAATATCATCACTCGGTTCAGATGTCCCAGGTGCCTAACCAATGATGAGGGAGTTCATTTCATTAGCAGCACTATGGAAACACTTACTGTAGAATTCATGATTCAACATCACAAGAGCAGTCCCTACCACCCGCAGGCAATGGAATAGTCGAAGCCTTCAACAAGATTACGGAAAGGGGTTTGACAAAGGTCTATTGTCAAAACTGAGAGGACTAGGATGACAGAGTTCCAGCCGTACTATGGGCATACAGGACAACCACAAAGAAACTCCACAGGTACACACCGTTCCAGCTAGTTTATGGGAGAGAGGCAGTGGTGCCTACACAATTTATCATTCCAAGTCTGTATATTGCACAATTCACATGTATGTCAGAAGAGGAATCCATTGTGCAGCGACTTATGGATTTACAAGTACTCGAGGAGACCATATTTCTAGCAGACTTCCATCAGTCGGTTGAAAAATAAAGACAAATATCTTCGCACGATATGCACATTAAGACTAAGGTATTTACATAAGGAGACATGGTGCTACTCTATGATAGTCGGTACTAGATGCATCCTGGAAAGCTGCACATGCACTGGTTGGGACCATTCATAATTGCAGAGATATGAACCTTAGGAGCAGTCAGACTCGCACAAAAAGATAGTGTTCTACAACCAGGATGGGTGAATGGCACTCGCTTGAATACCTACATGTCTCAAAACTGAGAAAGAGGGACTGTCGCTCTAGTCCGAAGGAGCTTGTACATTAGTTAGATTTGATTTTTCTAAAATTTTAGTAAATTCAGTTAATAAAGTCAACGTGTGTAGCATTGCGCCATGACACATAGTTCATTTTATGTTTAAGTGTTGTTTTATACATAACTAATGAATCAGGAGTGCAGGATCCAAAGCATAGGAGAATCCATTAATGACAGTCATGATGGGGACAACCTTTGTGGTCAGAAGGAGGATGAATCTGAATACGATATGAGTCCATGTGCCACATGAACCCATTTTAGTCACATACTTTATTGTCATTTGGTACCACATCTAAGTTCAGTTAATCCATAAAGCCGCATTATGCAAATATGCCATCGGAGTTCACGCCGAGATACCCACCCATCAAACAAAAAGGTCAGAAATTGGTCACGTCCCTATCCAACTCACGCAAATAAGTAAATGCCAGAATCACCCAATAGGATTTACCCTGTTAAACCATCCCATTGGACAAATCATATCCATTTGCATCCATATGGTCATGATGAACAACAATTATCTCTAAACTTTCCCATTAATCCAAGTATAAGGCCCTGAGAACTCGCCCGCGAGCACATCGTTTCCAAAAGAACATAGTTATTTCCGAATTCAGTAGAGCGAACCAGTTTGAAAAAGTGTGAAATTCCTTAGCTTACCACATAAGTGGGAATGTCGAGATCCATAACATCCTGAAATACCATGTCTAAAGAAGAGGTACCAGACGAGCCCTATGCCCCATGAATCAAGATTGTAGGCAATCTCAAAGGGAAGGTGGAGCATGTCAAGCTCCTCGATCTTGACCTAACAGATTCAACCCTATTTCCTCGGATGAAAACATATGGGTTAGGAGGCATGGAATTTGTGCCAAAATCAGACTTCATCAATTTATTCAATTCAACCATCATGAACCTAAGAGACCTACCGGTCTTCGGTACCACTGGTGAGGTTGCGTGGTGCACAAAATTTATGATAAGAAGGGTGCATGAAATAATTCTATGGTTGTATAAGTGGTATCCAATCCATGCTAAAGGAATCCAACATCTTACTAGACTATCCTTCAAAAGAGAGGATGTGTTGAAAGGATTCCAGGGTCCTGGTAAGCATGACAAAAAGAAAGGAGAGCTTAGCCTGTATGAGAAATTCAACACAAAGAGGGGGGGACACACAACATTAATTGAACCCATACTACCCAAGACAATATGGACTGGTTGTTACATCATATCCGACAAGGATATGAGATCATACTACAAGGGAGAATGCACGTTAGATACATTATCAGTAGCAGACTTTTGAGCCAATGGAGCTGTGTTCAATTGGTGTAGTTACCTGTTGGAGGAACTCCTAGTGGCATGAGAGGAAGCACAGGAGAAGGGAGGAACCTTTAATTATGGATATTGATTATGGAATTCACAATGTTCAAATGGATCCCAGTGCGCTAGACAATGCCTATCCCGTGTAACTATTTGACTAGCTTTCGTAACTATTTGACTAATAGTGAAACAAATTGTGATGCAAATCCCAGCCCTTTCTATATTTTGCCTAGCCTGGGCATTCCCCTTATTATCGGGGTTACTTTCCTTATGAAGTTCGAGTCTAAGTGGAAGAGGCTAGGTAAGGGTAAGTGTACATTGTAGGTAGAATATGGTATAGTGGGAGCTAAGGTGAATTAAGGTCCAGTTAGGTAGTAGTAAGTGGTTCCATGAGTGTTGTGATTGAAAGGCTAGTGTTCTCATCGATTGTAGTGAGTGGTTTTATTTATCAAATGCTATTGGTGAGAGATAGAATGATACTGGTTAGATCTTGTTAGAGATACTAGACAATCAACAATACCATACAAGGGGCGCATGGTGAATATGTTCGAGCCATGGCAGTCCAGGCCAGATTCAAAGAATACAATTGTCAACGCCGAAAAATTTGCTAAGTGCTACAATAGTTTGATAGAAACAACACAGAGGTTGTGTATCCCATAGGAGCTCCTCAACTGCAATACGGGAAATATTTCCTTCAGCATGAACCGAAACCATACATTTTTCTGGCCGAGACATGTCAGCAGGGAATATTTCCACACAAGGATGCTGTCGTTTTATTTCGATGAGGAGGAATTTGACAAGGAAGTCATGTCATGGCGAGGATTCAAACACAGTCAGCGTAAGTCGAGAATGAATTATATCCTTCCTATAGAGCTACTAAAGAAGAAAAATAAAGAGGCAGGAGCTTGACCAAGCTCGAGTCCAGTGCCACAAAATCCAGACGTCCCTGCACAATCAGACTCTCAGGAGGAAGAAGAGATGCAGTAGTTGGAGAAGAGGAAAACATTAGCACTCTATCAAATTCCATCTAATGTTGTGTTGTTAGGGGAGGATGTTAACCAAAACCTAATCATTGTTTTTGAGACCTAACCATTGGTGAAGAGGCCTAGAACCAGGGTCTCGCTGAACAAACCTTTGAACCCACAACCCTTTGCATCAGCCGCACCAGCTCAGTGGTCAAATCTAGCACTATCACCCACATCCATGACGACCCTGAGCCTAAAACATTTCCATCCACATTCATCGTTGAGAACCCTCCATCACCACCACCCCAATCACCAAACCCTATCACCACCAGTCCACCCCAAGCCACAACCCCAGAGCCAATGTAGCTCGAGCAACCAGATCAAGTGGAGCGAGGACTCCCAGAAATAACCGAAGAGTCACCTAAGATGAGATCAGAATTTTCTAGTATAGACCCCAAAGCACCAGAGTAGAGCATGAATTTGAATGGTCTGAATCCAAACATCCAGGAATAGTAGCCTAAGCCTTCGGCACCATGAAAAGACGCCCAAAATGAAGAGTATTTGCATGCCCAAAACAAATAAAAAATCCCCTCACCGACCAAGGGTGAGGATGTATAAGAAACCACAATGTAGGAAGTAGAAGTAACAAAAGAGAAGGAGATACTAGAGCCCCAGAGGGAACCAGAATCAACACCTGGGCAGAGTGTGACATCCGCACATGAAAAAATGGAGTGGGTTCTCCAAGATCCTCAGTAATGCGCAGAACTGATGCAACTTTGCATAGCTAGAACAAAGGTTTATGACTCTTTTTCCTGTAGCTCTAAGGTCGAGGATCACACCAGGACTACCAACAGAGGAGGAGGTAGAAACCCACTTAGAGCATTCAATGACCATTGGAGTTCCACTGCAGACGTGAGAACCCAAAGACGCAACTCCTTCATCTGCTAACCCCATACAGTGGCCAACGATGCAATTATTTGGACTGATCAAAGCATCAACTGATCAATTAGATCAAAGTCTCCAGGAGGCCGAGATATCTTTTGAGGTTGCAAGGAAGGAAGATTTTTTCTTGCAAACATGCAGGATGCAGGAAGTGCATGACAAAATCCAGGTTTAGTGTAAACCAGAAAGATTGCAGGAAATACTTGTCGAAGCCTGGCCAGAGATTTGGAAGGTTGCGCCCGAACAACATGAAGTCAATGATGCAGGTGAGCCGAAACACCTGATTGAGTTACTACAATGAACATGGACACAACTCGCCACCCAAGCTGAGCAGCTGAAAGCACAGTTACAATAGGCCCAATAAGAAGCATATCAACAACCTCAAAAGATACAAGAGCAGATGCAGAAGATAACACTACAAGGCAACAATGCCCGAGCAACACTACACAAGCACACAACGGATTTTTTTTTTTTTTTTCAGGGAAGTCAGTGACTGGATAGGCATCATCGCTCGATGCAACCAAATATTAGAGGAGGTGTGCACAAAGATCTAGGTTCTAAACAAATAAGTTGCGGCCACAATGGATCCTATGGAGAAACAACATAAGTTTGACCAAATTCAGCAGGCGAACAATGAGCTGAATGCCCTCTTTGAGGCACAGTCTGTAGCAAAGAAAGAGTTACATGATTTCCAACCTGTCATTCAAGCAGTGTACATGAAAATGCATCAAGTTGATGCAACAAAATATTCTGATTGGAACTTGTTGGTCATGTCCAAGCCAAAGGCGGATAGTAAGGAGACAACCCAATAGTTTGTTGCAAAGGCATCACTCCTCGCCAGGAAATGGCAGGATACAGTGGGAAACTTTCAAGGAGTGAAACAACGAGACTTAGAGTTGGTACCAGAGTTGGGCCCTTTGTTTTAAGAGGTAAAATAAGAGAAATCACAAACATAAGAGCCCAAGGAAGAAGAAAAGGAGGATAAGCGAAAACAATAGATGCTCCTGGAATATGTGAAAGAACCAAGAACTTGACTTGAGGGCGAGTCAAGGATTGTGGTCGGAGCCTATTGGGCCCTTCATTTTTGGATAAGGAATTGTGCAAGTTTTGAATGAACATGAGTTTTGCAAGCTTCAAAAGAGGCTAGACAACAAAATGAGAAAGAGCAACATAAAGCAGTTGTGAAAGTCATCCAACGCCAACTAAGCAACAAACAGTTGCAAGAGAACAAGGAAGTGCGCAAGCTGAAATAGAAGACACAACCTAGATATATATAGGGATGAACATAAGTGTAAAATTATTTTTGTTGACATTGTTGTTGTTGTTGGTCAGTTAATTACGAGTTGGTTCTGAGTTGATTGTGGGGAGTTGAGTCAAGTCGAGTTTTGAGTTTGTAATGAATTTGATCTATCAGTTTGAGAATTGGAGCTTTGCAACATGAGTCTAGAGTCAAGAGTCTGTACAACACATTGCTATGTAATTTTGAGTCTATAATCAAAGAAATATTCTGAAGATAATATGAACAAGGACCTAAATTTTCAAATATGATGTGTCTTTGTGTGTTTTCCTTATGCATTACAATTCTTCTTTCTAGGTTATAAGTTCTACTCGATGGTTCTGTTTTTAGATGCTTTTTATTAACGTAAGTAGGTTCGATTCTTGCACATATATGTTTCATATCTGTTTATGTCTCTTGTGCAAGACCAAGGATGAGTACTAAAGGCTCTATGGATCCTCTTAAGTATTTTCCCTACCCTTCCCTATCTATCTGTCTCAGCAGCGGTTCGGGTGAGACTTCTTCTCTTCGGAGGAGATAAAAATGTCAACACTCTAGACTACAGGGTACCTTTTGTTGGTAACGTGAGAAGAACCCTGGTCTTATTAAACTTGTGCCAACAACAACAACTTGTCCAAACAACCTATCACAATACCCTGTCTCATCAATATTATCAACCAAATCATATCTACTCACCAAGATCAATCACCAAGACAACTCTCAAGGATGTGCATCAACCAAGAATAACACAACAACTCATAATCATCACCAAGATCAATATGTGCTTCTAATAATATACCAATACAAGTATGCTACCTCATCCACAAACCATGTGTCAACAATACTACTAACAAGTGCCTCCAACCATGTACCAAGTATGTACCAATCATGTATCAACTACTCATTGAATATGACTCATCAATATGTAGCATCATCATCAACTATACGCCTCATGTATGTGCCAATTCATCAACTACTTGTCTCAACCATGTACCCAACATGTACCTCAACCAAAATACCTCATCAATTTCAACATAAAAATCTGATTTGTAACTCTGTAATAGACCTAGTGTATAGGATCACATGCCTGCAAACCTTCCTTAAGTTTAACAACAAGAGACTAGCATTTTCATCAAACTTTACTTTAGTCTCATATGAGTACTTTTGGATTAGTCAACAACCCTAACTTGAAATAATCATAACTATGTACCTGTAATGAATAAATATCTAAAAATGGTACACAATGGTCTTCAGTGTATTTTATGCAATTCCTCTAGACATCACTACTTGTAACCTCTCAGAAAAGGAGTTATAGCAAAACTGACATACCTTGTTGAATTCTAACTTATTCTAGAGAGCGAACTTGTAGAGCATGCCCTGCAAGAAATTTTTGTTGTATGGATCTGAAAATTGTACACAGAATACTAAATACTGTACTCTAATCAATACATTTTGTCTTACTGAATTTGGATATGTTATGAATAAGTTATGATTTTTTTACCCAAAACACCTTTTTTAGACTAGTTTCAGGACTAACCACAAACCCTATTTTCCACGGAGTGTAACTCACAAAATACAACGACCCACAAGCTGAAATTTGTACCACAAATACTTATAGATGTTTCCTCAACGACCTCCAAATTTTACAGTCTGAATCATTCTAGAAAAAAAGTTATTGTGCAAATGGTGAGATGAATTGTAAATAACATACCTTAGAAAGCATCATCAAAAGAATTTATCCTTCCTTGAATTTCGGCCTTCTTTACTTCACCTTCCCTCTGAAATTTGGCTTAGATATCCTTTGATTACCTCAATCACCTATTTATATTCAATATGCTCAAGTTTTATTAAAATGAAAGAGCCTTGCCTCTTATTAAACTTTCATGTAACTTCCTCAAGGGGTTACATTTTAACCATCTTAACCCACTTTCCTTATTTTAGGGTTAACCCACTTCTAATTTATCCATTAAATTTATTATTTAAATAATTTATTTTGTATTCACTTTGACTTATAGTACACTCGTCACTTCACTTTAGTATTTACCTTTTAAAATCTCTTAAACCACTTTGACTACTTTGACCTTTTGTGGCTTCTAGATGACTCATGAGGGCTCTCCAACTTCACATGGCCATAACTCTCTAACCGTGAGGAGTTATGTGACGTTCCACATACCACTGGAAATG
>SNQJ01S0203253.1:13630-25468 GCA_010110895.2 Picea sitchensis
TTAAATGATAAAGTATTGGAGAACTTTCTATTTATGGAAAGTGGTTAACCCTAAAATAAGGAAAATAGGTTAAGTGACCTGGAAATGGGTTAGGTGACCTAAAAATGGGTTAAGTGACCTAGAGGATGAAAGTATAAATAAGATATCAATGGTCTCTTGTAGATCATCCTTTTTGTGGATCAATGGAGAGCTTCTTGTGAGAATATCTTTTGGAGTATTGATGGAGAGCTTTTTGTGAGAGCTTCTTGAGCATTTTTGGTGTGGAACACTTGAGCATATTGAAGATATATAGGTGACTAAGGTAACCAAGGATATCTAAGTCGAATTTCAGAAGGAAGGTGAAGAAAAGAGGGTCGGAATTGAAGGGAGGATAAATTATTTTGATGGTGTTTTCTAAGGTATGTTATTTACAGGTCATCTCACCATTTTCGCTATAAATTTTTTTATATAATGATTCAGACCATGAAATTTCTATGCCATTGAGAAAACATACCCAAGTATCTGTGGTAAAAAATTCATCTTGTGGGTCATTGTATTTTGGGACTTACACTCCATGGAAAATAGGGTTTGTGGCTAGTCTTGAAACTAGTCAAACACGAGTGTTTCGGGTAAAAACGTCATAACTTATTCATAGCAGATCCAAATTCAGTGATACCAAATGTGTTGGTTAGTGTACAGGCTTTAGTATGTTGTGTAACAGTTTTAGATCAATTCAGCAAATATTCCATGTTGGGCACGCTCTACAAGGTCGCTCACTAGAATAATCCAGAATTCAGCAAGGTATGTCATTTTTGCTATAACTCATTTTCTGAGAGGTTCCAAGTAGTGACACTTGGAGGAATTGCATAAAACACACTAAAGAGCATTGTTTATCAGTTTTAGATCTTTATACATTACAGGTACAAAGTTATGATTACTTCAAGTTAGGGTTGTTGACTAATCCAAAACTAGGCATGTGAGACTAAAGAAAAGTTTGATGAAAATGATAGTCCCTTGTTGTTAAAGTTAAGGAAGGTTTGCAGGAATGTGATCATATAAACTAGGTCTATTACAGAGAAACGAATCATATTTGGATGATGAAATTGATGAGGGCTTTTGGTTGAGTTACATGTTGAGTACATGGTTGAGAAAAGTACTTGATGAGTTGGCACATACATGAAGTGTATAGTTGATGATGTTGGTTGATGAGTAGTTGACACATGATTGGTACATACTTGGTACATGGTTGGATGCACGTGTTTATGGTAAAGGTTGATTACAGGTTATTTGGCACAGGTTGGTGCATGGTTGATGCACTTTTTTATGTTGACAGATTGATATTTGTTGAGGATTGTTTCCTCATCTCAGTTGGTGTTGAGAATGTAAGTTGAGTCTTGCATATAGATTTGGTGCTCTTGTAGAGTTTTACTCTATTCAGTTGTTGTTGTAAAACTCCTGGATTGAAGTCCATAATAAAAAGAAAAATTGTACATACATCTTGTGTTCTTTGTGTTCCTTATGGAGATGATTTGTTGATGATATGTTGTTGATATGTATTCACATCTAATTGATCATAAATGATAGCAATGAGTAATGAGAAAATGTTGAATGTTAACTAAGGAGTTTTTGTGTAAGAGGGAAGTTTTGGAAAAAAGATACGAACACTCATTCACCCCCCCCCCCTCTAAGTGTGGTAGGTGTTATCACTCCAAGAACCCTTTGTGTTTGTAGACCAAAGGTGAACCCTTTGTGGTTGTAGACCAAAGGTGCTTGGTAACTTAAGAATATGGTAAATTTGTATTCTTGGAACAATAGGATAACTCAATAGCTAATGAAAGTAACCACTCATCATGTATCTGAATAAAACAGTTCTTTTAGAGAACAATAATCAAACAACAGAGTTGAAAAAGGGGATGAAGAATACTAGTCCAGATAACCAAATACAACCATGTGCAGGGTCATTCAAGACAGTAAGAAATTATTTAATCCAAGTTTATGAGCTTAATAAGAAGATGACATTTCTCAAAAGCTAAACTAAACTGGAATAAAGTGTAGAATCATGAAATATATGAAAGAATTTGATGTTGAAAACAAAAGAGTATTGTGATTCTATTATCAGAATAAGAAGTCAAGTACAATAGCTAGAAAGTGTCTCTCAAATTGAACCTTTATCTCTTAGAAAAGATAGGCATTTATAGCCTTTTACAATCGGTTTTTTAGATCCTGAAAACTTGGATCTGTATCTAAATATAGAAAGTAAAACTAACTAAATACAATTGATAAGCAAAGACTAGTTCCTAGAACTCGAACTGTCTTCTATGTTGATCTTGACATCTGTACTTCATCACCTTTAGGAATATGTTGTGTCGTGGAAGGGTAAAGGCACCTGTCTTCTATAGCTGGACTCTTTTAATAACCATAACCGAAACTTTAGTTGACCAATTTAGCATTTGGTCTCAAAATCTCCACAAATATTTGATGCTGAGTGTTTCTTGATTAGGTGGTTAATCCTTCGATGCTCTCAAACCCTTTTTAAATACTTCAAAATTTCCTCACTCCAGCTTAGTTTTCCAAAAATTTATTTATGTACTTTCACCAGCTAATTCACCTTACGATCTGCTGGTTAGCTGGTGAAATTTATGCTTTTCACCAGCTAACTGGTTGTAAATTTACCCTTTGCGCTGGTGAAAGTTCTGTCTTTGGCCAAAAAGGAACATTTCATCTCCAAAACTGTTGTTTTACCAAAAACTTAGTGTGCCTTTGATTTATCTCCTTGCATATTCACAGCAACTTGGGCCAATACCTGTAGATCTGGATGTGAATTACTCTTCTGCTTCAATTTTTTAATTTTCCTCTTAAGGCATTTTGCTAACCACCACAAACTATTATAGTCCTTGGTTATTTTCTTCTTTCTCTTTTTGTATTTGACACTCTCATGAGCCAACTTCTCAAATGCTACATTTGTCTTTACAAAATTGTCAGATAGGGATTTGTATCTTGCCTTGATTACTCTTTCCAAAACCTCCTGTTGTGCAATCACCTCTTTCAGTTCCTTAATTTTTTGTGATTTCTTTGACTTTTTACTCTTTGATGTTTAACCTTCATCAATGGGAGTAAAAGTCTCACAGTCTTGTGCAATTTCCATGGAGTGTTCAGGGATTTTAATGGCTGGACTTTCATCTTCTTGCTCTGGCTCTGTTTCCGAGTCTGTGTATGGAAAATTAAGAATATTTGTCTTTTTTACTGTAGGTTTCTCTAAATTGGTTTCAAAATCTAATTTTTTCTTTGCTCTTTTAGACTTTATGTTGGAAATCATGTCCTCTGGTGGTCCTGGAAGATCTCTCCTCCTCCTTGAGCTTCTCTGAGGAGTTAACTGCTTTTTTCCAATTTTCTTCTGCTCATTCATGGGTTGAGTTTGATTCTCAAAGCCTTCCCAAAAAATAAAATGTTGCCAAGTCCTTCCTCTTTGTCTGAGTTCTTCTAGAATTATCAGTTTGATCAAGCCAAAATGACAAAGGGTGTTTTTTATGCTTAGAGGTTCAACTCTAATCTTTTTACATACTTTGGTTAGGCTTTTGTGAAGGAAGAAAGGTAAATTCAGGAGGGTCTTCCCTATGAAATGATCTAAAAGTTTGAAACGATATAACATTAGCTTGCCATACCTGCCTTCTGAGGTGAAATAGAGTTTAATTCCTTTAAACATGTCATGCCATTCATCTTCCAGATGAGAAACTAGCATGCTTTTCTTCCAGGTGATGTCTCTGAATTCTACCTTAAGGTATACCCTAAAATTCAAATTCTTGGTTGTTGTTGTCTTAAACCATCTTTGGCCTGATCTGGGTAAGTTGGTTGTTGTGGCAATGGCGGCTTCATCGACTATCATTTCTACAGAACCCACACTAGCTCTGTTTCCATCATATGATTTACAAAATTCTTCAGTTGTTATTTGGTGGCAACCATTTTGTAACCTTTCAACATAACTCATGCAGCCTACGTCTGAGAAACGTTTTTGCACATCTGGATGTGACTAAAAGAATGACAAGTTATCCAATTCTTTCCTCAGCAATAAACCACTTTGTTTCCTTGCCATCTGTGACTCGAACCTTGGATGTTTTGCAGACAGTTGTCACGATGATTTCCTGATTGAGCCAAGGTTTTGGCGCTAGTGAAAACTTTCGGTGTTACCAATTCAAAATATGAAACCATACCATATTACCTGTGAATCAGTGCGTGTTTTAAAATGAGTGTTGATTTGATGTCGCTGAGTGACTTGTACCTCCTCTATCGGTGATGATGAATGTGAATTTGTTATCTCCAATGCTCTCATTGTTGGAGCATGCAATCACGAGCATGATCCATCATAATATCCGATCAAACGTGCACAATGGTATCGTCATCATCATTCGCTTCGACCAGCGCCTCATAATAATTATGTGACGTGTTTCGAGTGTGTCTTCTTTTGAATTTCTGAAATCGTGGAAGAAAAACACGTGTTTCACGATTTCACCAGCTTTCCTGTCTGCGGGAGAGTACTCCTTAACCGTTGAAACCCGTTGCTTTCACCAGCTAACATCAACCTTGCAACATGTGTTAGCTGTTGAAAATATTTTCACGAAATTTTATAAAAAAACCTTTATGGATCAACTTAGTTCTAAGGCATGAATTTAAAACCTAAGTTTTGACACTAGAAGAATCTAAAAATAAATAGAGAATCCTACAGATGGCCATGCTATCACCTCCAAAATGAAACCAAGTGACTGATTCATTTTGGGAGCTAACAGTAGGTGTGTCCAACAATATGTCACATAATACATAAGGCATAAATAGGTGTTTATTGGTGTAAGTAATGGTTTGCAATTGTGTGCTCTTAAAAGTATTTATAATTTTATTACAAATAAAATATTTGTTAATGATGACTCGATAGCGATGGCAGGTGTTGGGGGAATCATCCTAGGAACGAAAGGATGCAAGAACATACCTATGCATGGGGTTTGGGAATTGCATCAACCAATGAGGCAAAGGCTATATCGATCTTTCAATAACTGACCTTTCTAAAAGAGAAAGGAGTGAAAAAAATCAATCGTGACAGGAGATTCATCTATAGTCATTCATCATATGCATTGTAATACTACGCCAAACAATATTAAATTGTCTTTCCTCATCATCAAAATGTAAGCATTGGTGGAGGAGTTTGAGTCCATTGAATTTTTCCTTGTCCTATGATACCATAATAGTTAAGTGAATGAACAAGCCAATTTAGGAGTTAATATGGAGGAAGGAAAAATAAATTTAAAAGGGGGGATATATCACATTTACACCTCCCTTGACATTTAATCCTCATGACCTTGTATTGAATCTCACGATATACCTTCACACATATGGACAAGTAGGAGGAGTTAATGGATTTTTTGGTAATTATGAGGCGTGTGCTCTACTATTACCATGCGCTTAACCCATGATTTCTTAACCGTTGTGCTCAAACTCAGAGATTTCATGAATGTGGGTTTTCCTCTACATTCTTTTCATTGGAGTTTAATATTGTTCCTCCTTCTCACTTTGGTGTCTTTGGTCTCAATTTGTAGCTAGGGTATTTGTTCTCCTCTCATTAGGGCCTAGTTGGTAAGGCTATTTTTTGATTTGAAAATAAGTTGGAATGATTAATGGTAGTGTTTTTAGAATCTATAACAAGCCACAACATGTATTGTTGAGAACACACTTATACTGATAGGGGGCGATGAATCAATATAAGACAATTTTAAATATTTTCAAACATTCATCAATGATAAGAAAAAAATCACATCTGAGATCTATTAACTACAGAACATGGAACACAAGATTTTTGTGGAAACCCTTTCGGGACAAAACCACAAAACTTCTCTTTAAAATTATTTGTAGGCACCAACATACTGGAGACACCAATCCCCACTAGTACAAATCCTAGTAGGCACCAACCTACTCTTATAGATATTCATAGACACTAATATACTGGAGACATCAATCCCCATCATTAATCACCAACTTAGCAATAGACACCAATCTACTAGAGACACCAATCCCCACTGCTAAGCACCAACTTAGCAAGAGACACCAATCTCTTTGTGTGAGTTGCACCAATCTTCACCGAGTCTGCTTGTTGTCTTCACCAGGTATTCTCACTACTTCTGCCTTCACCGGGTCTACTCACTGCCTCTGCCTTCACAAGGTCTATTCACTACTTTTTCCTTTACCATGTCTGACCAAAATTTGAATTTCCAAATAGTAACTTTCCTAACGCTTGTTGTTTTGGGCCTCTTCCCAAGAGCGAACTTGTATAGCATGCCACATATCCAATTTTTCAAATATGATTTTGAAATTTTTACCTAAGGTACTTTTGTATGTCTCCTCTATTCTCTAAAATTTTCATACTCTAAAGAGTCCCAGAAAAGAAGTTATAGTGAAAATTTCAAACTGGCCTATTTGAAACTGATTTCAGGAGCATTTAGGAACCCTAACTTCCACAGAGCATATCTCAAAAAGTACATCGAATGAACATCTAAAATATTTACCTGAAAGTTTTACCTAATGTACTTTTGTATGTCTCCTTTGTTCTCTAAAATTTTCACACTCTAAAGAGTCCTAGAAAAGAAGTTATAGTGAAAATTCCAAACTGACCTATTTGAAACTAATTTCAGGAGCATTCAAGAACCCTAACTTCCATAGAGAATATCTCAGAAAGTACATCAAATGAACATATAAAATATTTACCTAAGCTACTTCTATATGTCTCCTCTATTCTATGAAGTTTTCACAATCTGAAGAGTCCTAGAAAAGAAGTTATAGTGAAAATTCCAAACCGACCTATTTGAAACTAATGTCAAGAGTATTCATGAACCCTAACTTCTACAAAGCATATCTCATAAATTTCATTGAACCAAAATCTGAAATTTTTACCTGAGGTAATTTTGTATGGCTCCTCTATTCTTTGAATTTTCACAGTTTTAAGAGTCCCAGAAAAGAAGTTATAGTGAAAATTACAAACTAACCTGTTTGAAACTAATTTTAGGAGCATTCAAGAACCCTAAATTCCATAGAACATATCTGAGAAAGAACAGTGAAACAACGTCTGAAATTTTTATCTAGGGTACTTTTGTGTGTCTCCTTTGTTCCCTTAAATTTTCACGGTCTGGAGATTCCCGGAAAAAGAAGTTATAGTGAAAATTTCAAACTGACCTATTTGAAATTGATTTCGGGAGCATTCAGGAACCCTAAATTCCACAAGGCATATCTCCAAAAGTATAAAAAACATATGAAATTTTGACCACATGTACCCAAATATATCTCCTTTGTCTCCTTAAAATTTCACAGTCTATAAAATCCTAGAAAATAAGTTATAACGAAAGTGCCAAGCTAACCTGTTTGAGAGTGATTTCAGGAGCATTCGAGAACCCTAACTTCCACAAGATATATCTATGAAATTATAGTAAAACAACATCTGAAATGTTTACCACATGTACCTAGAGATCTCTCCTCCATATATTCAAAATTTCAAGGTATGAAACGTTCCAGAAAATAAGTTATTGCAAAAATTCCAAGCTGTCCTGAAATTGATTTTGCAACTCTTCCCTTTTGGAATGATATTCAAACTCTACTCATCCATTTTTCACACACACACTTTATATCAATACTTTCTCTCAACACTTTATCTTTTTAGAATTTTCATAACCCTTCATGAAAGGACATGTCCATTAATCAAATAATTAATTCCCCTTTTTTATTTTCCTTTTCCTGTAACATCCCCATTTTCAAACCCCAAACTATTGATGTATATTGTAAATGTGATGTATGATTGAGGATCGTGTGATGTAATATTTAAATGGTGTATACTGAATATAATAAATATAATGTATCACCAGATGCAGATAGACACAAACGTATATTTTGGGGCTTAGTTTCAACAAGGGGGAAAAGAGGTCCACAGGGGAGAGTTTACCCATGTCTATTAAACCCAAACCCTTTTCTTTCTAAATTATCCTTACTATGAACCTTCCATTTTTTGATTAAGTGTTCCCAAAGCCAATCATTAAACTCATGTAAGAGGGTGGGTGTAAAAGTCACATCACATAGTTATTTGGGAGCATGGGGTTGAGGTACAATCGATATTGCACAGAGTGAGCAGTAAATTATATTGGGAAAAGAGAGGAATCCATATGGGTAGAGGGGGTAGAAATAGTAATTCACATTTTTGCATGTAGAGCAATTTTTACAGGAGGGTTTTTGGACAACAAGAGAGTTCTGAGTGATGAAGCTTGAAGGAAACAATAATGGGCATGTGTGGTGGATGTTTGGAGCTATAATTTCATGAAAAAAGGGGTTGTGAGCCTATGAGCAATATTATGTTCAAAAATTGTCAAGAGGAGCAAGCATTTTGCTATTTTGTGAATTCTTATTGCACCTTTAGAATTCACAAGGTATTAGCAGAGAGATTTCTTGCTCAACCTGTGTTGGAGGCCTTAGAGGGGAGTGGGAAGGCCCGAGGGAGGATTCCATCTGTAATACCCGTGTTTCCCTCAGTATGTAAATATATGCCAAATGACGCCATGAGTTATGGATAATATGTTAAATGTTTGGAACATGATGAATAATCAAAATGATAAAATGCATTTTGATGGTATTAAAAATAAATTGTTGATGGGTGGAGCACTTACATAGATATGATGCCATGAGAGAGGAAATGGTGAGGAAATTTCCTTGCCAATTTAATATTTTAAGAAAACCCAAATTGCCCATTTTCCCGGAATTTCAGTTAATGAAGGAATTTGGTAGTTGAATTACCAGATTCCCACAATTATGGAAAACAATGGGGAGCTATACCAAAACTACCTTGTCTGATAAGCATGGGAAGAAAAGTGTCCATCTAGGGAATTATTATCTGGCCCACAAATTTGGGGATTTGACCCACAAAAATCTTGTTGCATAAGGAAATAAAAAGGAGGAAGATCACGGGCAGAGAGGAAGGGACACACACAGTTGGNCCGGAATTTCAGTTAATGAAGGAATTTGGTAGTTGAATTACCAGATTCCCACAATTATGGAAAATAATGGGGAGCTATACCAAAACTACCTTGCCTCATAAGCATGGGAAGAAAAGTGTCCATCTAGGGAATTATTATCTGGCCCACAAATTTGGGGATTTGACCCACAAAAATCTTGTTGCATAAGGAAATAAAAAGGAGGAAGATCACGGGCAGAGAGGAAGGGACACACACAGTTGGGTCTGGAAATGAAATCTGAGTGGAGAATAGTGTATAAAATCTCTTTGGTTCTTAATAACATAGGGAAGTCAAGTTCTCTGGGTACTGGGTAATAAAATAGCAAATGCATTCCCTAACCCAAGCTAATAAATAGGGGCTGCAAATTTTGGGTGTTTAGTTGTGACTCCTTGAGTCAATAATAGGCCCCCTTTCTTGGTGGAACATGAGATTTATCTTGTTGAATTATGTTGGTTAAGGAGAGTGGTCATCATCTTTTAATCTTCGTTAATGAGTGAGAATTTCCCTTATGGCATCATCTTTTGGCTAGGGGGTGGCTAGATGCAAGGATAGATGGAAGACAGGTGTGCCTATGGTTGGGTGAAAAGAGGCTCACCCATCAGCAGCTGCCAACCCACATTAAACTCTTAGATAAGTGTTTCAGTAATTTGCATGTGCCATGATAAGTTTCTTATAGCTATGGAATTTATACTTCGATTTTTATGAATAATTGATATTTTACTCGAGTAGTGAAATGTGTTGCTTCATATGATTGGTTGAATACAAAATTTGAAGAGAGTTGTGTAAAAGTACATGTTGTTTCCTGCCTCTAGTTGTTTCTATTTTCATAGACTACTGAAAGAAATTAAGAGTAACTCTGAGCAAGAACAGAGTGTTAGTTGGGCAGTTGCAGCCCATATGTGTAAATATAATCCAGGAGTTAGTAGTGAAGACTAAGTCGTCAAAGTATTCACGGAACATTTGAAGTTAAGGATGTATAATATCTCTTAAATGAAATATTCACCATAACTCTGGTCTCTTGAGCTTAGGATAATTAGTAAAGAGGATAAGGTATTTTAATATAAGGAATATATAAATTAAATGAAATTAGGAATATGTAATTTTCATTTAATTGAAGTCTTATTAATACATGGTAAGAATGAAATCCTTGCCCGATTTTACTCAGTAAAACCATGTCCAAAGGTAAGAACCTAAAATGGAGGCTATCCTCTAAATAATAGTAAAGAATTGCATGAAAATCGGTGGACAGTAAGTTCTAGTAGAAACAGAGTTTTTGTTGTGGAAATTTTTGTTTCCACAAGAATTTAATTTTCTAGGAAAGAAATTCAAATAAACGAATTTATGTGCATATATATTTCATTAATGCATTTAAAGCAAAATATGCACAATGAATGGATACTGGTAGCCCTTGGTAAATTCCCAAATTTAATATTTTATTAATAAGTTGAAAATTAAAAACATAAATTCTTATACTAAAAACTATGAATTTCTATCTTGTGCATGAGAAATGGAGGAACTCGTAATTTTTCCCTCTTCTAGGAAAGAAATATATGTTGTCAAGTTTACTAGTCTCAAAGATTGTCGCACCACACAGAGGCCTCTGTAATCCTAGGGAAAATCATTGTTTAATGTGTTTTTACTTTATTTAATTTTAAATGCATGAACTTATTTTCCTTTTTCCTCACCTTTATAAAATAGTCTTTTGTTAAGCTCGAATAGGAACTATCGTGCACCGGGAGTTCAAGCTTGTAAGATACATTTTCTATACGAGATAGTCGGTGGCCAATTAATAAATTAAATATAAAAACAATATTAACATTATTTAACCTCTTCAGAGTATCGCGTACCAGGAGATTTAGAGCATGAGGTATGCATGTTAAGTGATTAGCACGGGATTGACATGGCTTCTATATTATCATGATTTTATATTAAGATGATAATACTAAAATCCAATCGGACTATCGAAATATCAGAGATGGAGAGAGTAAGGAAAATGTACTACGTGATTACCCTAGCCGACATTATAAATAAACAACCTTTATAAAAAATAATAACATTATATGGGGAGAAAAACAACCGTGGAATAAACATTTTACCGGAGCCCTATATGGTCGATGTAATAACCCTTCTAAATTAATAATATTATATGTAAAACTCCATCGGGATATCGTTGTCAGAAGTTTGAACCTTACAGGATGTATATGTTGAGTTATACGTCGGTGGTCAGTCCAATATTATTATAAAATAATAAATATAAAATTTGTGCATTATACTTTATTAATATAAATGATTAACATTAAACCCTATCTGTCGGGTTCCCAAGTAAAATAATAAAGTAAACCCTCAGTATTTACCGAGCTGATGATTTAGCTTAATTCAACAATTTCATTATGTGGGATATTGAGTTAATGAGAATTAATTAACATTAATGAGGATTAAATAAATAGATCCTAAGGAGTGGAATTTTAAGATAATATTGATTAATTAACTTAATAAGATCATAATAAATGGATAGGTGTCTGCACCTAGTTGGGTGATTCATTGTGCTCTATGATGATGTGTTATGTCATTGTTGGTCCACGTGTCAAGTGGTTATTGGGCCACATGTTAGGGTGATTTGGAATTTTGATTCAGATGGCAGGCGGTGATATGGCCATGAATCACACTAAGTGTGATCCAGGTGGATATCGGTGGCCACCCACCTTTTCCAAATGGCTCAAAATGAATTTCTGGCAATTTTGGCAATTTACTATTTTTAGCAGGTTTTAACTTCCGAGGCCATTTTGAGGACCTAAATGAAGGTTTTTCGATATCTAGGTTCTCAATGATA